>RCUC01119203.1:0-90262 GCA_003697995.1 Taxidea taxus jeffersonii
AAAAAAAAAAAAAGACATTCCAGGGCTAGAGTGAAAATTTCTGAGAAACAGGGGAAAGGAAAAGATATGGAAGGGTATATGCAGGAAGAAAAGAAATCCCTGTAGCAAAAATGAGTCATAATTTTTAATCAGTAAATTTCTTTCAGCTTTAAAATGGAAGGAGAGATAACTGAATACATTGCAAACAGAGAAAACTATTAGTTATATTGTCTTCTTCTCTGAACATAATGATGTGGCTGACCCACTGACAAATGAATTTATTTTGTCAGATTAGAACAGTTTATGTTCTGAACCCTGGAATAGAGGTGCTTGTGGTGAGCTATACTCCAAGATTCTCTTTTAAGACCAGTGCAATGGGTTGCTGCAGCTAGGAATGCAGACTGTGGCTAGGGAGCCAAGTGGTTTTCTGATGAAACCATGGCCTTGGCCTCACCAGCCACATCCTCCAACCCACTAAACCAAAAACCCAGAGAGTTATATATAATGATGCAAAGGGATTCTTCCTTCCATGTGAGAAGATAAAGGAACAGACACATAGCCCAAAACCGTTTCCCTGATAGAGTAAGAGAATTCTTTATTTCAGTTAAATGACAACATTTATGCGAACTCCAAAGAGCAAACCATATGTTACCATGTCTTAGTATTGCCAAATGACAAAATTACCGAGCAGCAAATCATTTCTGACTGCATTCACAAGGCTATAGTTATACAATTTCAATATTCCAGGCCACGTTTATCCCTGTCTACACCATGGTGAGCCACCTAGAAGGCCCCAGACCTTGACACTGGGAACTCTAACAAAAGAGAGCCAATGACCTTGAGTCCCCTGTGTGTGTCCCATGTTTTTGAAACCAAGATTGCCAGAAATGAATTTTCATAGGACCTAACTACATTCCCTCCTAGTCAACTTGTCATTATCTACATGTGCTTAGGCTCTTTGTGGATTTTACTCAGGAAATCTAATCCCAATCTAGTTAGCCACGCTTGTCAACAACCTATGGTTTTGGAAGGCCTCCTCCACCAACTGCAGCCGGTGTGTGCCAAGGGGATGCAAGCTAATTTCACCTAAGCTAAAGCAAAACATAATTAGGAAATTAAATCTGCTAGGTAGGATGCAAGCCAAAGCCAAACATAAATATATCGTTATAATCACTCCCAGCCCCTTTTAACACCACCTTTAGCTGGAAACTGCATTTGGCCATTGAGTGTTAAAGTAATGTCCAAACAGAAGGTTTTACCAAAGAGTGAAAGGGAGAGTAAGAACATTATTCCTCAACCTGGTCCCCCGGAACAGAAACCTAGGCTCATTGAGAACAATGAAGCAATGTTGATTCAGTTCTGTTGAATGTTTTTAAAATGCTAAACCATTACTTGTTAGTTTCAGCTCTTATCTGCAGAAGTCATTTCCTAAACTAAGTTCTAGCGCAAAAGATGGTTTTAGTGCAAAACCATTATGGAAAAACAATTTTAACAAAGAAATCTGGCCCACTGCTGCCCCTCATCCACCTGAATTGGAAATGGATCTGAATATTTCCATTTATTCAGCCTCATTAGCAACCCCACAAGCCTGCAGTAAGTAGTTACTAGGCAACCACTAAGGCTGGGGTGTTTATACCATTAGGCATCAATTATAACAAGCTTTATTTTTCTTAGAAAGTTTAAAAACTATATAAATAGGTTGTGAGATCTGACCCTACTCTCATCTGATTAGGAGTGTAGAGCTAGCTATAAAACCAAAGCTGACATTTTCTTTTCACTTTGGGGTAGGTAGTGTTCAATTCAAAAGGAAATGTAGTCTTTGAAGAATTAATAAGAACAAAATATTGATGCCCTTCAATTTTAATAGACATGCAGTGTCTATCAACGGTGTTGATGATCCACTCAGTGATGATTTATTTATGATACAAAATACAGGAGAAAAGCCATGAATGTATAAGTCTCCCATATGAAATTGTGAAATAAGCCACATACATCAAGATTTTCCAGGCAATCATAATCAATTAGCTGTACACTAAGTCAATAGAGTTTCAAAAGGCTTTGGAATTTTTTTTTTTTTAAGATTGATTTATTTATTTAAGAGAGAGCAAGAGCACGAGTGGGAGGGGCAGAGGGAGAGGGAGAGAGAATCCCAGGCAGACTCGGCACTGAGCGCAGAGCCCAACGCAGGACTCCATTGTTAAGACCCAGAGATCACAACCTGAGTGGAAACCCAGTAGGACTCTTAACTGACTGAGTCACCTAGGCACCCCGCTTTGGAATTTTTGACACATAAATTCCATTTTACATCATCCAAAATCTCACTTGATGACAAGTTTTTGTCTACCACATTTTTTAATTCAAATCAGTTGAGCTCACTTAAAATTGCCTGAAAATATGATGCCATTATTTGAAAAGAAATGAAATAAATATATGTAGCAGAAGTTATTCAATTAACCAACAAATATTAAAAAATTAACTCAGAATATTTATAAAACAATGTCATCGCTAGACTTGAAGCCTTAATTATATTTATGATTCAAGAACTGAGAGAGAAAAGAAACATCAGTGTAGTTATTTCATTCCAGGGAAGGGGAAGTCACTTACAGAATAAAGAAAAATACTTCCGACAAAGCAACATTTAAATAGTCCGGAATGTTTTATTCTCACAGTTAAAGAAATTTAACCACTGAAGTAGTTTTATGCTAGCAATACAACATTTTTTTCCTTATGGAAAATCAGAAATAACCACATACTGACCATTACTATCAGAGTCAACATCCCTTTATCATTACATCATCTTTTAACATTCATGATTTATCACTTTCAGCATTAACTTCTTCATTGTTAAGAATCAATTCAGTCGGGGGACACCTGAGTGGCTCAGTTGGTTAAGTGTCTGCCTTTGGTTCAGGTCATGATCCCAGGGGCCTGGGATTGAGCCCAGCATCCAGCTCCTTGCTCAGCGGGGAGCCTGCTTCTCCCTCCCCTCCTCCCCCACCCACTTGTTCTCTCTCTCTCTCTCTCTCTCTCTCTGACAAATAAATAAATAAAATCTTTTTTTTTTTTAAGATCTTATTTATTTATTAGTTAGGGAGAGAGAGCGAGCACAGGCAGACAGAGAGGCAGGCAGAGGCAGAGGGAGAAGCAGGCTCCCTGCCGAGCAAGGAGCCCGATGTGGGATTCGATCCCAGGACGCTGGGATCATGACCTGAGCCGAAGGCAGCTGCTTAACCAACTGAGCCACCCAGGCGTCCCTAAATAAAATCTTTTTTAAAAAAAAGAATCAATTCAGTTGGGAAGTATTTTACTGCTACTTTTTTCCTTCCTTCAGACCTGTTAAGGACCCTACTTTGTCAGCTTTCAGCCTCTACTTCCTGATTAGTGACCATCCAAAAGGGATGAGGCCATTTGGGTCATGAGACACCTTTGCTGGACATATTCTGCTTGGATAGCTCTCGACCCCCACCCCATGTGGCCATAGATGCCTACTGGAATGGTGATGGGGAACCCCCTTCCCAGAATTTAAAATCTGAGACCGGGCAAGGGAGAAGTTGAACAGAAGCATTTTCAGACGCCCTGAGTTTGAGCAGTGGGTAAAGGCACCCTGCTTAGAAAAACCACATTGTATAGCTCAACTTCCTGTAAAGAATCATTTTGATAGCTAAAGAAACACACAAAAATGGAATCATAGATTCAAATGTGAAAGGCGAAGCAATAAAGCTTCTAACAGGAAAATATTTTCATGAACTTGTAAATCAGAACATAAGTTCTGACTCTTAATGCAATCCAATTTATCAATCTTTTTTCTTATGTGGTTAGTGTTTCACGTCTTGTTTATGAAATCTTTGCTCCCAGAGAAGAAACTTAAGAGTCTCATCCTGCACATGCTCAGCTTAGAATTTAGCCTAAAATCTGAGAGGAAATCATGTACAGATTTTTTGGACTCTTAAGTTTCTTCTCTGGGACTTTGTCCCTCAAGTCCCACATAATTTGGCAACCCTTAAATCCTGACCTATATCTCTCTAGTCCAGTAAAACTCATTTTTCTCCAACTGCTCCCTACCCCTATCCTCCCCATTCACTCAAAAATCATAGCCCCTCAAATCCTGTCTGAGTGTATGACTTGCCAACCCTTCTGCCAGTGGTTTCATATGCTTGTTGTTTCACTTCTTTTTGTTGTTTTTAATAGGAGGATGGGCCCTATACTAAGTCCCTGTCATGACTAGAACTGAAAACCACATGTGCTTACTTTAAGAAGGAATGTTTATAAAGAAAAAAACTTCCTAATGTTCCCTTGCCTAACTGGATTGTATCCAGGACCGTATTATTTATTTTCTCATTCTGGGGTTGGGGGTACCCAGCTGAGACTCTCCAATTGCCACTGACAAACAGAATCCAGGCACTGATCTGTCATCCAGAGTCAGACATGAAATACCTAACACTGAGCCAGCACATGACAAGAAGTCAATAAATATTTAGTCAAATTAATTCAATGGAACCAATGGATGGAAGGATGGAAAGTTAGGTGAATAAATGGATGGAGTAAATATTACTACCTACTTACTCTTTTGTATCCTCCAAACAAAACAAAACAGCTCAGGCCCCGTACTGTAGAGAGGTTGTTAAGTGCAGGGTTCCATGATTAAGAGCCTTTTTCTAGCTGTGTGACCTTGGGCAAGTGCTCTTCTCAGTTATCTCATCTATTAAGTGGCAATCATAATGGCTCTCGCCTCTACAGGGTTGTTGGGAGGATTAAATTGAGTGATTCATTTAAAGCACTTAGTACAGTGTTTGGCCCCCAATAAAGTCCTAGTAAGTTTTCCTTCATTACTATTTTCATGCTCTGCATACACCTGTTAAAGAATTAACAGTCACTCTTATGCACATGACATTTCAGAAATAATTTATTGAATTTATTAAATGATTCTACAACTACACAACAGTCCTAAGAGGCTCTTTTGTATAAATTTAAAATTTTTAAGTCAAGTATTCTAAGATTTTAGATTGAATAGTAAAAACTCTCCATAAATTCTTGCAAAAGTCACAGTCAAGAAATGTGTGTTGGATCCTATAAATCAGCTCTCGCCAAATTGATGATTGCTACATTTAAAGCATACCTTTTTTTACTCAATAAGGAAGTGTTTTTTTTTTTTTTTTTAAAGGTTTTATTTATTTATTTGACAGACAGAAATCACACAAGTAGGCAGAGAGGCAGGCAGAGCGGGGAGGGGAGAAGCAGGCTCCCTGCCAAGCAAAGAGCCCGATGCGGGACTCGATCCCAGGAACCTGGGATCATGACCCAAGCCGAAGGCAGCGGCTTAACCCACTGAGCCACCCAGGCGTCCCAATAAGGAAGTGTTTTAACTAAATAATACTTAGTATTGATCCAAAAATATCCTTAGGGATTAGGTAGAACTCGTCCAGGCCATTAGATCTAAACTCAGCCTAATCTAAGCCGATGACTAATTCCATGTTTTGTTTGACTCATACAATGTTATTTTTTTTCAGGGAATAATTGATCACATTTTAAAATTGGGGGATTTCATATAAAAATTCAGCCTTTCAACCTCTCATTTGTTTAAGAGTACCTGAAACCACTGTGCTCACACTGAGTCCCTTTGAGATTGAGACTTGTTCTCTCCAGCTGTCTAGAATCTCCACTGCCCTGTTTCATTCTACTTTACTTTCTTGTTTCCCATAATTACATTAAATTCTTGTTTTTCTATAGGGTTTTAACTTCATGATCCCTAAGTCAAAACCTTGCAATTTATGTGATTCCAGTAAGATTGTATGTATTTATTCATTTTAATCAAAATGGTGGAAGAAACTTGGACTTAAAAACATGTCTAAGATCTAGTAATGTAGGTATCTTGCCATCCACCATCAAAATGCATGCTAACAATTCAGAATTCCTTCAAAAAATGTCAATATAAGCATCTGTTATGAACTAAATTACCTCCCCCTCAAAGTGCATTCTTTGAAGTCCTAAACTCTAGTACCTCAGAATGTGACTTATTTGGGAGAGCCTTTACAGAGGTAATTAAGGTAAAATGAGGTTGGGTGGGGGTGTCTAATCCAATATGTCTTGTATCCCTATAAAAGGAGATCAGGACACAGACACACACAGAGGAAAAACATCTGGAAGAGGAGAGGATGGCCATCTGCAAACCAAGGAGAGAGGCCTCAGAAGAAACCAACCCTGCTGCCAACTTGATTTTGGACTTCTAGGCTCCAAAACAGTAAGAAGATAAATTTCTGTTGTTAAAGTCATCCAGTCTATGGTACTTTGTTATGGTAGCCCTAGCAAACTAATACAGCATCTGTTCTGAATGAACTCATTCTTCCTGGGCTCTCCCACAAGTGACTTTATATCAGCCAGGTCATCTCTGGAGTAAGTTCACATCTCTAGGGTAAGAAGTTATGGACAGACTTGAGGCAATGAGGGATGCCTTGGTGCTTCTCAGTGCAAATGTTCCAATATATGGGCTTGTCAACCTGTAATTTCAAGTAATTTGTCCCTAATAATAGGCATAGTTCTGAAGTTTGCATCTTTCTTTTCTTTCTTTTTTGGGGGGGCGGGAGGTAGTGGGGTTACTGAAAAATGAGATCAGATTCAAGGTCATTTGTATATCATCTCATTCATGAGATTTTGAATATGCTTTAGTGAGTTTGACAAGAAGAGCACTTATTGCCAGCTCACCAGGAATTGCACAAAGCTTGTCACGTGTCTTATTTATGTCTGTAGTGTACCCCGTATGCCACTTTTCCATCAGTGTGCCCTGGCTCAGAACTGCCCATACAGCACAACTCCAGGGGGCTCCATTCCTCCAGTGGTCTAGGCTGAATAAGAGTTAAAAACACTGGCTGTCATTTCAGCAGCAGGGCCTTCGTATGAGAAGTCTGGTTTGACCTGAAGCAAGTGACTATCTTTTCCTCACTATAAAATGGGAATGAGCATTTCAATCGTTACTTCACAGGGTTGGGGTGAAGATTGAATGAGATTAACATGTACAAGTGCCTCAAATGCTGAAAAGAGCTACAGAAGGAGTATTACGATTTTGAGGAACATTCCAGCCCTCAGGCTCAAGGATCTTTCAGCCGGACATCTGCTGCCTCATCATTAAGAAATACTAGAGCGTATTATGCTTAGCAAAATAAGTCAACTGGGGAAAGAAAACTATCACATGATCTCCCTGATATGAGGAAGTGGAGATGCACCGGGGGTGGGGGTTAAGGTGGTAGGAAAAGAAAAGAAAAAATGAAACAAGATGGGATCAGGAGGGAGACAAACCAAAAGAGACTCTTAATGTCATAAAACAAACTGAGGGGGGTGGCAGGGGAGAGGGGTTGGGAGAGGGTGGTGGGGTTACATTATATGTTTAAATTAAAAAAGCTTAAATTAAAAAAAATTAAAAAAAAAAAAAGAAATACCACCAGCCCTTGGCTAGGTCAGACCATGGTGGAGCTTCTGTCCTGTACACACACGTTTCTGAGCTCTTCATTAAGGAAATGCCTCCAGGGTTAAGGCATGGAAGGAGTTTCTCCTTCCCTTATTACCACATTTTTTTAATAAGAGTAAAATTTCCCCTGTCAGAACACATCAAGATACCATGGTGACAATTGCTATAGAAATGCTAGATTTAGAAAGAAACAAGGTGATTTCAATTCTGTTTCCTGCTACCTGTGTTCAACAGCCTAAACCAAATCTATGCTGGCCAGAAGACGGAAAGGGAACACCTGTCCCAGCTATCTTGCCCACTCTGCTCTAGAACCTAGAAGGTCCACTTCCTGAGGCCTCCCAGAAGTACTGCATAGAATAAACTGCTAGCCTAATATTATCTGGAACACATATATACTGGGATAACATTAACAAAGAAAACTTTTTTAACATGTAACTATCCACTGGAATCTAGATCATAGGCCATTAACTCAAATGATTACCAAAAGCCAGATATGTGGGTTATCTGAATAAGGGTGGCCAAGGGTTTAAGGCAATAGAGAATGATGGGGACTTGAGCCAATAGAAAGGCACAGGCTCTGTCCAACTAAAGGGGAATATTTCCTTAAACCGAACCAAGAAACACAAATGCAGCAATGTCAGAGCTTCTCATTTTTCAAGAGATGGAAGAAATCAAATGTTTATGTGAAATTTTCCAATTTTAAAACATATCTGCAAGTCAAATCTGGCCATGGCTGCCAATGTTCTGGTTGATTGATGCCCTGAATCCAAGAATTATCTCCTCCCGGTCTTAAAGTAGAAATAAACAGAAGCATGCTGAAAATGTGCATTCTGAGTAGCCTCCACAGGTATCCTTACTGAATAAGGCCCTTTTGGAGGCTAAACAGCTGCATGGTTTAGCCAGCAGCCCAGGAGATTCATCTGGAGATGACTCAGGAACTACCTTTTGGAGCATGCTGCTGAAGACCACAAGCTATTCATAAGCTAATATCCATCTTTGTGTCCCTGGGCCTAGTACATTACCAAGGAAATTTTAGGAGTGAATTAATTCTTCCTTATCCCAGGGCTGTATCACAACAGTAGTAGATGTTTACTAAAAGCTGTATTAATTCATTTTCATCTAATTGTCCTTAAGTAGACTAAGCAAATAATTTTGGATTGAGGAAGAAGATGAGAGCAAGAAAAATTCTGGAACGTGGGACATTTTCCGAGCAGAGCAGGTCTGGGTGAGTGTGGATGTATGATTCCCACGGCATCCAAAGAGCTCAGAGGCACCGAGAAATGCTTAAAGGGATCAGAGTAACTAACTGTTTTACCACAACAGCAAAGTTCCACACATTGGAAAATAATTAGGCCCTGAATATATATCAATTACCATTTACCTTCAGGTATTTTCATTTCTTAAAATTATAGCGGTTAGGGGTGCCTGGGTGGCTCAGTGGGTTAAAGCCTCTGCCTTCGGCTCAGGTCATGGTCCCAGGGTCCTGGGATGGAGCCCTGCATCGGGCTCTGCTCAGCGGGGAGCCTGCTTCCTCCTCTCTGCCTGCCTCTCTGCCTACTTGTGATCTCTGTCTGTCAAATAAATAAATAAAATCTTAAAAAAAAAATCATAGCGGTTAATAAAATATATCTATGAATTAAGGGCAGACAGTAATAGAAATCTCTCAAGCAAAATACAATAAATATTGATATTGTATTTCAAACTCCACATTTTCTTGTCTTAATTTCCCTTGAAGCTCATTTATATGTTCCTCTAATTATCTTTAGAGTGAATCACAAATTTTCACTTATTAGAAGTATTTATGCAGCAATATTTCCTGCTTCTCAAGAGGGGGTAGTGAATTTTTAATCAAAGATGATTTTGGAACAACACTAAAAAATATTTAAAGGTTTAGATTTTCCTAAATTAATTATTTTGAGGGCCAGCAGAGTAAAAATGATAAGAAAAGGATATAATAAAAACAATATACATTTAATATCTTCTTACTAATTATAAGGATCTCCCATTCTCCACCTTCTTTTTTTAATAGAAACTGGAGTTCCTTGTCCTCTTCTTTGTCTCAATAAACTGGACTACTGGACTCCTTGACGTTTTCCCAGGTTGATCCTCTTATTTCAACTTGTTTAGCTCTGTTCTCTCTGTTATCCACTTGGAATCTCTCCCATTTTGCCTTGTGACATTATTTGATGTTCCTAATATAAGTGTTGGCAAACTTTTTCTATAAAGTGCAGGGTGGTAAATATTTTAGGCTTTTGGGCACACGTTGTAGCAACCACTCAACTCTGCCCTGTGCAGTGTGAGAGTGGCTATAGAGGTTGGGCCAGATTTGTTCTGCATTGAGCCAATATTTTGCTTATCTTGGTTCTAATAGAAAAGTATGTCTTTTTGCATTATTTACAATTATATCTTGTCCTCCCAAATAGACTGTAAATTCCTTGCAGATAGGGAAGTCTGTATCCTGTTTTATAACACCTGTGTTTAAAATGTTTTGATCCTTGGGACGCCTGGGTGGCTCAGTTGGTTAAGCAGCTGCCTTTGGCTCAGGTCGAGTCCCACACCGGGCTCATTGCTCGGCAGGGAGCCTGCTTCTCCCTCTGCCTCTGCCTGCCTCTCTGTCTGCCTGTGCTCGTTCACTCACTCTCTCTCTCTCTCTCTGACAATAAGTAAATAAAATCTTAAAAAAAAAAAGTTTTGATCCTTAAATGGGATTGATATATGTTGGGTGATTGTTTGATTTTATGTGTGTGTGTGCAGGGGGAAAGTCTCAGAAAATGAGAGATTTTTTGAATGGAAGAGACCTTGGCTCTCATCCATTCTCTAACTTTATAGATAAAACCAAGCCCCCCTAACAAATTTTATATTAATTAGAATTTTAAAAACAAAAGTAAATCAAGGCCCAGATCAGCTTGTGATTTTAGCCATGCAAAACTCACATGTTATGCTTCAAACAAATTTAATTCTAGTGATGACAACTTTGTCCATCTTCTTTTAACAACAAAATGAAATAATGTGAGCTCTCATCCCATATAACCAGGTATGTCCAGGGCCCTTTTCTATATTTCTAAGGATTTCCTAGAGGTATTTTTAGTCCCCTGATGTTAGTCCCTTTCCCACTGCTCTGAAATCTTACCTTTTGACCTACTTGCCCTCAGATCTCCCAATCATGCCATGGGTTTCTTTTTTTTCTGCACAGTGGAGGATCTATTTTTAGCTTTTCCCATCATTTTAAAAAAAAAAGTCTCCACATTTAAACCCAATGTGCTTTTTAATAAATGTAAAACTCCAATTCCTGCTGATTGAGAAATGCATCCTCCCAACCCTGCTGAAGGTTGCCAACATGTATATATTTCCAGCAGCCAAGAAGATGGTTGAATGTTACTTGTAAGAGTTTCAGCATAAAAACACTTATTTTTCAAAATATAAAATTGCATTGTTATGCTAAATGTTTTTCCTTACTACACACACCGCGCATTCCTTTAGAGATCCTAATTCCCACCTACAAACCCAGAAATCCGGGCTTCCCTGGTGAGAATCATGAGCCTAAAGGAACTGAATACAACTCCAACACCGCCAGCAAAACCAGGGTAAATTTACCGAGTACCCAGGCTCAGATTCCAGGGAATAGACAGATGATGGTAACATTCTGCTACTTCTGGAGTCCTACACAAAGCAGGCAGCCAATTTTACATACTTCATATGTAAATAGCAAATAACAATAAAGGCTCTCATTTAAAGAAAAAGCACCACAGTGCTGTGATCAGTGATAATAGTAGTGGTGGGAGACATCCAATTGGATTAATGGAATTAGGGGTAAAACAAAAAGATGACCCAGAACAAAGGGTATTCTCCTAACTATGCCTGGCTAATGAGATCTTTAAATCCCTATAGGGAATGAACTGAAATAGATATCATTTGTGGTGGTCAAGTAACATAATGTCTGAGCAGAATTCTCATTCTACAGAACAGGTTTCCTAATTCCAAACCAATCCTATTGATGATTCATCAAGGTATTTTACAATAGCTGTCTAAACTAAGGAACAAAACAGGTTAATAATCTTTGACCTTTTATAGGGTTTATATTATATCTCCATGTGCTGTTAATATGTTATGCTGGATATTTAGCCTACATAAATTTTCGATCTCAACCAAGTTCTATAAACTAGTTCTCTTATGGTCTTTCACAAAATAGAGTTAAAGTGTGGTGGAGGCAATGCTCTGCTCTCTAAATCCCATTTGATCACACAGGAGAATGGCATTTCTCAGCCTGATGGGTAGTTTGGGGTGAAGTGACTAGTTCTGGTAACTTGGCTATAAAGAGAATTGACACATACAACACATCCAGGCCATAGCACAGAGAACAGCTACCCCTGATCAAGGATGTAGAAATCAAAAACTCCATATGGCATAGCTACAAAGTATATGGTTGAATCACCACCTAGATGAGCGGTGCCTCCAAGAGTTAGTTGCTGGGAGTAAGAAAACATGTTGGTTGTGTTGAAGTGAGATGGGGGAAGTAATTTATTACCACAGTATCATTAGAGCCTATCCCAGCAATAAACAATTTGAAGAAAGAAAGAGGAAGGAAGGAAGGGAGAGAAAGAAAGAAAGGGAGGGAGGGGGGGAGAGAGAGAGAGAGAGGAAGGAAGGAAGGAAGGAAGGAAAAGAAAGGTGCCTGGGGGCGACTGGGTGGCTCAGTGGGTTCAAGCCTCTGCCTTCGGCTCAGGTCATGATCCCAGGGTCTTGGGATAAAGCCCTGAATCCGGGCTCCCTGCTCAGCAGGGAGCCTGCTTCCTCCTTTCTCTCTCTATCTGCTTCTCTGGCTACTTGTGATCTCTGTCAAATAAATAAATAAGATCTTAAAAAAAAAGAAAGAAAGAAAGGTGCCTGGGTGGCTCAGAGGGTTAAGCCTCTGCCTTATGCTCAGGTCATGGTCTCAGAGTCCTGGGAACGAGCCCCACATCAGGCTCTCTGCTTGGCAGGGAGCCTGCTTCCCCCTCTGTCTCTGCCTGCCTCTCTGCCTACTTGTGACCTCTCTCTGTGTGTCAAATAAATAAATAAAATATTTTTTAAAAAATAAAGAGAGAAAGAAAGAAAGAAACACGATATTTAAATTACACATTTATTAAATTAAATGTGATATTTAAATTAAATTATAAAAATAAAACACAATTAAAAATTGGAATTAGAAAATATTTTAAAAGAAATGCAGTTTTCTGGCTTTCTGTGATATTCATTACCTGAGAATAATGAACTATGTTAATGAGGAGAATCACAATCTTGGATTGCACAAAAAATTATATAAACAACAAATTCTTAGAAGTTGAAAGTGAGCTTAATGATTCTTTAAGATTTAAAACCTTTTGGTACCCATCCTAGATAGAACAACTTAGCATCATATAAGGCTCTAAACATTATAGCAAAACCATAAAACTATTGGCATTGTAAACAGTAGTTTATTTTCATGTATATCTATGTTATGCAAATTAAACAATAAGGCCTCCATGTTAAAGAAGACTGGTTTCCAATGCTCTTGGTCAAAGGTTGAAGCCTAAACCCAGCCTACTACCTGTTTTTGTAAGTAAACTATTCCTGAAACACAGCCGTGATCATTAACTTATGTACTTACCGTCTATGGCTGCATTAGTTCTTCAACAGCCGGACTGAGTGGCCACAATGGCGACTGTGCAGCTTGCAAAAGCTAGAATCTTTGCGCTCTGGCCCTTTATGGATAAAGATTGCTGAGCCCTACACTAAGGAAAGGAAGACCACAGCAAAAACATAAAACAAACACAAAAAGCTTTGTTCTTTGAATCCCAGGATTCTCCGTAGGTTTTTAACTACATCCAATTTTTATCTTAACACACCGACATTTATATACACCACTCTGTGATGGACTGAATGTATATATTCTGCTCCCCAGCACCCATTCGTATGTGGAAACCCTTATCCCAGTGTGATGACATTAGGAGATGGGGCCTTTGGGAGGTACCTAGGTCGTGAGGGTGGAGCCTTTGTGAAATGTATCAGTGCTCTTACAAGAGAAGACCAAAGAGTTAGCTGACTTCCTTTCTGCCTTTTGAGGACACAGAGAGCAGATAGCCATCTGTGAGGAAGAGACCACTCACCAAAAACCTGGTCATGCGGGCTCTCTGATCTCAGACTTCCAGGTGTCAGAACTGTGGGAAATAAACTAGTGTTATTTCTAAGTCACCCAGTCTATCATACTTTGTTCTAGCAGCCTGAACTTAAACACACGCATCGGATGTGAAATCATAACTCCTCATCTAATTATCTCAAATTCTGAATGAGAGGAGTAAAGAGTACCTTACATTTTACCATTTATGAGATGCGTCTTCAATGTTTGGCTCTGTTGCTTCTAATTCTTCTTCCAAATTATCTTGCACATTATTGTCAGAATAATCTTTCAATTTATTGGTAAAACTTCTAATTAGTATCTCTTCTAAATCTCTATGGCCTTGATAACATTCACTAGCTTCTTAATGCTCGTGGTATCAAACAGATCTTCCATTCTCCATAATCTAGCCAGCCCCTCCAAGATAATATTATTTTCTATCTCTCCATAACATTCTTTCTGTGTCAATCACACAAGAATTTTCACTTTTTTCTTCATATATTGTATTGGGAAGAATTGCACTAGTCTTTAAGTCACCAAAAACTTGATTATAATGGCTTAAGCAAATAAGGATTAATTTTTTTCCTCCCAAATAACAAAAAATGGGGAAGGGAATGGCAACTGTATGACTTAGAAATTTTGGCCTCATATATATATATATACATATATATATATATAATTTTTTTTTAAAAAGAGAGAAGGAGCACAGCAGTTTGGGGGGAGGGGCATAAGGAGAGAGAGAAGCAGACTCCCACTGAGCAGGGAGTCAGAACTGATGCAGGGCTTGATCCCAGGACTCCAAGACCATGTTCCAAGCTGAAAGCAGACACTTAACCTACTGAACCACCCAGGCACCCCCAGGGCCTTGCATTTCTTGAACTCTCTAGACTTTTTCCTCATAGTCACAAGATGGTTACTGCAGCACCAGCCATCAGATTTAATATTCAAGGCAGAAAGAAAGGGGAGAGGTTAGCATAGACCATAGCTATCCCTTTTATCAACAAAGCAAAAAGTATGCCTGAAACCCCAAGTGGAGTTCTATTCATGTGGCTTATTACCCAGAACTAAGTTTCATGTTCACATAACCTCCTTTAGACACAAAGGAGGCTTGTGTCTTTTTTTCCCTTCTCTGAGTCCTAAGTAGAGGCAGACAAGGACAAAGGGCTAGAAAACCATGTTGGGGTCTACCATATAGACATAAAGCTCCTGTCTATCTATGTTCTCCCACATGATTTCCCCCCTTGGTAAAATGCTTGTTCCCTCTCTTCTTCTGCCAAACCCTACTTACTATTTTTCCCGTGTCCAGGTTCTCATTCCATGTCTTTTGTTAAGCATACTCTGAGTCTTCCAGCCACCATGATCCCTCCTTTCTCTGAAAAGTTTTTTTGCACACATAAACACATAAAAAACTAATTTTTTTAAAAACTAAATTATGTTCTCCGTGGGTCAAATGTCCTCCTGATAGAATCCTTAGTTCTTGATGGCAAAACTGTCTGCAGTATTTTCTCTTCAGTATCTTCTCTAAAAGACAGTCCAGTCTCTTTTAGGTAAAAGTAGATGTCTTCAAGGGACGCCTGGGTGGCTCAGTTGGTTGAGCACCTGCCTTTGGCTCGGGTCATGATCCCAGCGTCCTGGGATCGAGTCCCACATCGGGCTCCTTGCTTGGCAGGGAGCCTGCTTCTCCCTCTGCCTCTGCCTGCCACTTTGTCTGCCTGTGCTCACTCTCTCTCTCTCTAACAAATAAATAAATAAAATCTTTAAAACAAAAAACAAACCAAAACAAAAAAGTAGATGTCTTCAATAGAGACACTTTTATTTCAACTATGTTTCAAAGGACCTCATATAATTTAAATTATTTTTTAAAGCTATTACACGAATTGTGGCTTTACAGTAATGAAACTGGGCCCTTAAGCCAAACACAAGTATAACTTTAGGTTATAGCTTATACATTTTGGTACATTTACCATTATTTATAAGACAAAAGATAGTGACTTTAAAATGCAATGTATTTTTACATCTCTCTCTTTTTTAAAAAACTTTTTAGAGGCTAATATCTTACTGGACTGTAAGAACTCCAATTCACATATATCACATAGCAGGTCAGCTTATGATAGTTTCAAAAAACGTGGATTAGCCAGGAATTTAAACAGAGGTTTGTGTTCTTAAGGAACTCAAGAGGTTGGAACTTTTTTCAAAAAAATCTTCTCCAGGCCCCCTAACCGATTTTTTAAAAGCTCTAATCTGTTTTTTAGCACTTCATTACTCACAAGGTAAATCTTATTTTTCTTCCCACTCTTCTTTAGGGCTTTGTGTTCTCCCTTCTGAGCTAAGTACTTTCAGATTTGGTTTTTCAGATGAAATATATGCCTTTCTCTCACATCAGAATGATTCTTTCTCCAAACAGACTACCAAGTAATTGAACATTGCTTTAATTTCCTAGGTGGAGATTTGAATGACTGCATATAATTTATAATAACTCACATGATTGCATATGTAGGGACACTTTTGGAAAAATGTGAAATAGGAATCATTGAAAAGAATTCCTGGATGACTTAAAGTGAGTCTAAGTGTTGGGTACCAATGTTAGCTTAGAACACGTTGCCCCACCAACAGGAATAAGGTCTTAAGAAGATGTTGAGAATCTGAAGCTGGAGAAGCGGTAGGACTACAGGGTACACATGATTTGACATAAAAAGAACATGGTGGGCCATAGGCCCAGATGAGAGGATGCGGCCCCACTCCTGGCCTGCTTCTCAGGGAACAGCTCTTCCATGGAGGAAGAAACCATGCACCTTTTGAAGTTCTGCCACATCAATCACAGGTCTTTATATACTGATTAACTGCTTCTCTCAGCAAGAAGGATGAGCCAGCTAGCTTTCTCAGCACAAAGAAACCAGTTTTGCCTCTCGTGAATTAACCCTTCTACTGCCAGGTAAGTATTTTTCTGGATAATGAAAACAAAGAAATAACATGTTTCAAAGGATTGGCTAGCAAAAATAAATAATGATTATCTTCCGGCTAAACTTTTGCTAAAAACTACAAGATCGTTACCTACTGACGTGGAATGACTGCTAAAAACCCAGAGGTGGCAAAGGAAAAAGAAGTATATTGAAAGTGTTCCTGTGCACTCAGTTGGCAGCCGTCTGAATCCATTTGAGATGAGCAAGAAACCCAAGTAGACATGGGTTCACAGAGACTATGGTATACTTGATATTTGGGAGAATGCATACAAGAATGTATCTGCAGTGTTGAGCAAGTAAATTATCCAATTCTGCCACTTGGATTGATGCCCAAACAGGGAGCAGTAATGATACCTTACTTTTGAAAATTGAGTTCCAGGGCACTGTCGCATGCATTATCTCCTTAATCTCTCTAATAACCTTCTGATGTAGGTGTTACTCTTATTTTACAAACGAAGAAACAGAAACTGGGAGGTGCCATGCCTAATTTCCCAGCTAATAGGTGGCAAACTTTGGATTTAAACCCAGGTTTTTGAATCCACTCCTCCTTCTGGCATCCTATTAAACTCTCAATGATTCCCAGCCTTGGTTGCTTACTGGGATCATTGGAATTGCCCACAAAGTGCTGATGCTTGTCTCCTCCCCTGAGACATTCAGAGGTAACTGGTCTAGGGGAGTGGCCTGGGCATTAGGATTTTTTTTTCAAGGACTTTAATGCAGAATGTTTCAAGCTCAACAGGACTGATGTGTGGGGGCAGACAATTATTTGTGGAGGAGGGATTTCCTGTGCCCTATAAGATGTTTAGCCCCTGACCTCTCCTCTAGATGCGAGTAGTGATAATTCAGTTCTGGCAATCGAATATCTCCAGACATGGGCAATATTCCCTGGGAAATAAGATTACCTGGTTGAGAAGCACTGCTTAAGTTACAAAGTTGTGAATAAATGACTGATCAATAGCTTCATTATCAGCAGCAACTATCAGTTTATTTATTTCTTAATTTACTCCATTCATGTCAAGGAGTTGGAACAATTCATCATATGTGCCTTTTCCCAGTTTCATTAAAATTAGGAACTGAACTTGACAAATAATTTTGGAATACTGTGTTTATGTGATGATTATTTGATCTAAAGGAGAAGAGGAAATTCTATTCCTTTGTAGTTCTTTAATTCACTCAATTATATTTTCTTAGTGCTAACTACATGTTGGGCCAGTATTTCTCAGTCTTACCTGATGATAAGAATCAGCTGGAATGCTTGCTAGAACAGCAGATTCCTAGGCCCTAATACAGAATTACTGAATCAGAATTTCTAGAAAGAGGCCAGATGATCTAGATAATTTATCAAGTACCCCTGGTCTTTGGGGAACTTTGAGAAAAACTGGGTAAGGCATGGGGGATACAGAGATGAAGAAGACACCGCCCTCCTCTCAAGGAGATATGAATCAAATAATTGTAAGTATGATGGTAAGAGCAAACATACAGTGTGTAGAAGCCTAGAACATAGCATAAGGAATGAATCTTACTTTGGTTGAGGAGGCATTGCTCTGAGAAGGGTGTATGTAGGATGATATCTAGCTTGGATTCTGATGCATAAGTAGAACTATCCAGAGGTACAAGGTATAAAAAAGTACATTTCAGGTGGAGAAAAGCAACAAGAGAAAAGACCTCCTGGTTCCAGTTCTATTCTATAGCCTACAATCATACACATGGTAGAAACTCAATAAATATCTATTCTTTGGTCAGTCTTAAACCCACTGCTCATTCATCATAGTGCCCTCTTGTCAATGATTCCTCACTCTTATCCTCAAATGGGTGTGAGAAAAATTTGCTTAGGCTAGAGGGTGGCCAATAGGTCAACATTGTGCATCTCATTTAAGCCCCTGATATACCCAGATTTAATTCTTTTTTTTTTCCCCCCTCAGAATTAGCTTTTCTTTGCTTTCCTACCAGCAATCTGATAACTTTAGTTTTTTTTTTTAGATTTTATTTATTTATTTGACAGACAGAGATCACAAGTAGGCAGAGAGGCAGGCAGAGAGAGAGGAGGAAGCAGGCTCCCTGCTGAGCAGAGAGCCTGATTCGGGGCTCGATCCCAGGACCCTGGGATCATGACCTGAGCTGAAGGCAGAGGCTTTAACCCACTGAGCCACCCAGGCGCCCCTGATAACTGTAGATTTTTGAAAACTTACGCCATACATAGTTCTTTGTAGTAGCTGAATTACTGTGTATTATGTAATTACTGTGTGGGTAGAAAAAGACTCAACAAACTCCAAGAGAGTGTTATTGGAAACTAGTATTTCCAGGTTGTATAGAAAACCTATCATAAATGGACAATGGCCCTGGCATTGCAAGGCTACCTGAAGATTTGGGGACATCCTTGTATGCCCTTGCTCTAAAGGCTATTTTCCAGGAAGCCTGATAAGGCAAGGTTCCTTCCAGAAGTAGGAAGCCAATTCCAATGTAATCTCAGAATGGCTTTCTAAAACTACCCACTTACCATTTCCTTCATTGTTCTTTCTTATCTCTTTCATAGTATTTATCATTCACTGGCATTATATTATTATTTATTGGTTTATTTGTAGTTTCTCTTTCTTTTATTAGATTGTAAGTTCCACCAGGCCAGGGACTCTGGTAGTCTTATCCACTATTGAATCCCCAGTACCTAAAAAATGTCTTTTATACATAGTAGCTACTCATTAAACAATTGTTGAATACTAAGTTGGTTCTAGGTCCATCTAGAATCTTGGTTTTTTCCATGACTCATCTTGTCATTATTTGTCAATGTCTAACTCTTACTCTGGGCTGTTACATTAATTATGGCAGGGATAGTGTCTATCTTGGTTTCTATTTATACCCTGGCCCAGCATGTAGGCTATTCTTAATAACTATTGATTGAATTAATAGATCAGTGAATGAGTAAGCAAATCGAAATAGAAGGCCAGCACTAAATGGCTTTCATCCCATGAGCCCTATTTCTCCAATAGCACACTCACCCTCAGCATAGATGTTTGGTTCAGCAAATTCCAGGAATGAACAGATCTGATTTTTAGAGCAGTCAGCTCTTCTTGAGACAGTAGTAAGGCTAGAACAATGAGATGGCTGATGAGCAATAATCTTGTGACACTTGAGGTAATAAGAAAAAAAATCAAAGAAGAAAAATCCATACATTGGTGACAGGGAATCTGTTTGAAATAGTTGGTCAATATAGGTGAAACAGAGAGACCTGCAAGCCAAGAAATGTAGACATATCCAGTGAGGAGATAGCAGAGGTGAGGAAGCTGAGTCGAAGGGTATAGCATGAACCCAAAAGCCTAATGGAAGCCAAGGTTCTTCAAGTTTTATCCCTGAGTTTGTGTTTACTACTTGTAGTAAGGATTCTACTCTAGGAAGTCACTCCCAACCTGAAAATGGATTTCACATTAAAAGAGTGCTATCTCTTGATATCTCCTTTAAACTAAAACCTGCTTCATGCTCAGTATATGACTATGTTCTAGATTTCTTGGCACTCAAAAAAGGAGTTCTGGTTTTTGCAGGGTAGTCATTGTCAATAACCTCAAATAAGCCTTAAGACATCCTTTTCCATCATGCCACTCAAAGAACATGATAATATTTGCATGACATATTTGGATACTTGAATAAAAAAGTATGGCTACTTCACCTGCCAACTGGAGGGGTCAGGAAAGCAGTATGTCAGACACACTGGAACTCCTTAGAGAGGTAGCAATGGGGCTACAGCCCACTGTTTAGAAGTTCTACACTGGCAGATGTGTTATCAATTTCCAAAAGTTGTGGAGGGATGATTTCATGGTAGGGTTTTTTTTTTTTTTCATCCAAGAACTATTTACTGAGCACCCACCATGTTCCAGGCATTTGTCAAATCAGAGCACAAAACCATGAATAAAACACAAACCCCTCTTTTAAGATTACACTCCAGTAAGGTGAGATTGAAAAAAGACAACCAGACCTGTTTCAGGTGATAATCGGGCTGTGAAAATCAATCCAGCAGCGTGAGCAGAACAAGGAATGGGTATAGGAACAGAGACATGAGCAATCTTATGCAGAGAGTGAGAGAATGTCTGTTAGTTTCCTATTGCTGCTATAACAACTTACCACAAACTTGGTGGCATACAACAACACAAATTTATTATCTTACAACACAAATTTATTATCTAGTTTTGGATGTCAGAGTCAAAAATAGATTGGCAAAGCTGCATTCCTTCTAGATGCTCTAGGTGAGACTCGAGTTCCTTGCTGTTTTCAATTTCTAGAGGCTACCTGCATTCCTTGGCTCCTGATCCATTCTTCCATCTTCAAAGCCAGAAACACAACATCTTCAAATACCCCTCCTCTCCCTCTCGGTCCCCTTAGAGAGTCTGGGATAATCTCACTATCCCAACATCCTTAACTTAATCACAACTGCAAGGTCTATTTAGCCACAGGTCTATTTTGCCACATAAGGTAACATATCTGTGGGTTACAAGGACTGGGACATCATTTTTCCCGGGGGGGGGGCATTATTCTTCCTACTATAGTAGAATTCTCTGGTAAGGTGTCATTTGAGCAATGGACCCCAAAAGAGGCTCAGGAGAGCTCTCCTGAGCCATGCAAGTCTCAGGGAGGAGGGTTCTCACCAGTGGGAACAGCAAATGCAAAGCCCCTGAGAAGGGCATGGACTTGACTTGCTTAAGGAATGCGAAAGAGCCCAGCATTCCTGGAGCAGAGTGAGAGAGGAGAACTATGATAGGAGAAAAGACCACAGAGAGGTAGCAGCAGTTCAGGTCAGGTGTGTAGGGCTTAGTGGACCACATCAAGACCACAAGAATAACCTTATTCAATCCTACCTGATAAGGTAGCTGCTATTACTTGCCTCACTTTCAAGGTTAAGAAACTGAGGCTTAGAAAAGTTAAGTATAATGAGCTCGAAGTTCCAAAACTCTCAAGGAGTAAAGACAAGTTTTATCCTGGGCTACCTGATTCCAGAGCTCTCACACTTGACCCTTCTGCAGCGCTGCCTCCTCAACGTTCTGAGGTCTGAAGAGCTAGCATGCAACTAGTGCTCTTAGAGGAGTGAGAAGTCCACTGAGGTGGTGAAAACACCCTTGTCCTTCGGGGTCACTCTTTCTGCTATGATGTAGACGCCATATCGGTGGGACAGAAAGCGCAAGGGGCAAGGCTCAGATAACTGCCCTCCTACCAATTCCCCAACTGACAACAAAATTAAGGACCGTGGCAGCAAGTCTGTAACTAAAATTTAGCCAGGTAACCTTTTGTCCTTCAGGTTTAGCATCTGTTAGTGGGGATACACAGTTGTAAATGTATCTTTGCAATGGGAAAGAAAAGAGAAATTCAGATGAATATGAATTTTCAAAACAGAAAAATGGGACTTGGTGCCATGAAAGACCCTCAGTATTACCAAAAGATCATCCAAAGCTTTCTCTATAATAAGTCGTCTGGTGTGTGCATGCTTGTACATGCACACACACACACACAATTTCTGATGTTTAATCTACTTTTTTTTTTTTTTTTTTTTTTTAGAAAAGCACTAATCACCAGAAGCGCCTTTATTTTGCATTGCCTACCTCAGTTCTTTTCCTTTAGCTCAGAGATCTTGTCATATCTCTTCGTGAAAGAGAGGAGTCTTGGGACGGTTTCGTAGGTTGTGTCCCCATGGGGCTCAAGGATAGGATAAAAAATTTCTGGAAAGGATAAAAGGAAAGGATAAAAAATTTCTAGAGGTTTCTTAGTCACAGAGAAATCTTTCTTCCTTCTTCCTCAAGTCTCGTGCTCAGTGAGTGCAGTGCGTTTAGGGGAAGAGTCGGGCCCAGTGTGGTTGGAATTGTTGCTAGAACAGTCCAGTCATGCGGACTATTAATAAAATTATATGTTTATAGAAAATTGGGCAATTTAAAAGCAGAGCTATGTGTTCCTTTCCAAACACCTTCTTGGTTGTTTAGAATAGAATTGTTAAGCATGTGAGTTGATTCTTTGGTTTCCAGTATTCACAGCTCCCACTCACATCTTTGAAAATTCCTTTATGGCATCTCCTTACAGTAGTCAAACTGCAAAAGTTAAATAATATGTATTAAGAAAAAAATAGACCCCTGTGGCTGTTTGAGCTTTTGTCATCATGTTGGAGCCAGGAAACCTAGGGGACCTGCATTGTTCCTGCAGCCCTTGAGCTTGCAGAAACAAGACAGGGTACACAGCGTTCGAAATCATAAAGCATCCCCTTGGTGGGATCCGTACCACAGCCCCCTGCTTGGCCACGATGTTGTGCTTCCCACACATCCTCGCCTCTTCTGCCTCCCCAGATTCCTTTACACATGTGGTAGCTCTGCAGAGAAGGAGGCCCCCGTCACTACATTGTGATGTTCAACCTCTCATGTCTCTCTACCTCGACCCCATGTTGTCCCACAGCTGCCAATAAAGACCAACAGACCCGAACAAGCAGAACAAATCCAGGTGAAGTCTGAGAAGCATCCCCCAGGGAAAATTTTGCCTTGTGGCCTCTGTTGTTTGCATGATGAGGCATGAAAACATCACAATGGGGAACCCAGAGGAAAATGGCCTTTTGTGACAGGGGAAACATAGCCCCATGTAGTGTTTCCACATTTAAAGATATTCCATGATGCACTTATTACAAGTACAATGTCTCAATTTTTAGAGACCGAGGGTCCCTGAAGTGAGCAGAACATGCTCCCGTGACTTTACGGATTCACGTGACCCATGCCCAAGCCTCACCTAGTTATCTGGCTGCAGCATTTGGGGCAGCCAGCTCTGCTGACAGGGAGGGGCAACTGGGAATGAAATTGGGAAGCAACAGGTCTGAGCTTAGGTTTTTCCACTTATGAATGCTTACATATCCCTTGGAACCTCAATGTCCACATAAGGAATATGGACTTATTAATGTTTCTCTTACTGGTCTGCTGTGAAATGCAAATGACATCATAATGGGGGAATTACTTTATAAGTCATAAAATGCTACAAAAATGTAATTTATTGAATCAATAGTGGGAAAACCCAGAACTAATGTATTGGCCTGGTACTCATCTATTTCGTTCTGTTTAAGTGTGGTAACCTCTTTTCAAATGAGGTTTTAATATCTTGTCAGTAATTGGTGTCATCAGAAACCAACTCATTGTTAATATTATTTTCAACTGGCCAGTAATAATGTAATAATGCAGAATTGCTTTAGTTATAATGAAAACACATAACCCCTACTTGTGAAGTCGTTGTAAGATTTCAAAACCATGCAGCTATTTTGGAAGGCTGACCAGGGTACAGGTTGGCTGAAGTTGCACTGGGCTCTTCTGTTGTAATCAGAGCTAGGCATTTTTGTTTGCAGAAGGGCTGGTTTCTTCATGTGGAAGCTAGTTTCTCTTAGACCAAGACAACTGTATAATTCTCCACTAGTCATGATTTAAATGTAGCCCAAAATATGGCACATGGCATGAGTAATGTGAGGACTCAAAATGTTTGATGCTGCATGATGCTGCCTACAAGTGCACACGCTCTAAGTTCAGTGCAATAGTCTCAGGCATTGCTGCTCTGGGGGGATGGTCTTCCTCTGTCTGCATTTGTTTTTTTTCTCTCCTTCCTTCTTATTTCTTTTTTTCTGTTGGTTATTCTGCCCTCACTCCCTTTTTTAAATTCTGTTCTTTGTCTCTATAACACCAAGAAAAGCTTACAGTTGGTCACACTCAATGAGACAAGCTGCTTTGGTCGGTGAATCAGATCAAACTAATACAGTTTGGTTGAACCCTTTGCTGTTGAAACCCCTTGATCCCCCCTCAGGAGCATCTGTGCTGAGGGACCTGGATTGTACTATTAGGCCACATGCTGGAGAGGGAGAGGTACATGCAGGCACATTTTGGGAAAGAAGCAAATACCTATAGTAGGAAAACAAGAGGCAAGTGCAGCTCTCCATTCAACATACTCGGAGTGGATCGGAAAAGGGCAGGAAGGCTGTTTGACATACCAGAAACATGGCCAGGTAATCCAGCAAACACAATGTGCTGGCATTATAAATTGCTTGAGTGACCTTTGATGAGAATTAAAATGCTACACATATCTCTAATTGCATGTTTTTCATTTTCTCTTCCAAGCCTGATAAATCCGTGAGAACACAGAAGCATATGTAACCTACATCTTTACCCTTAACATTATTGTGATTTTTCCGAGTTGTCCCATTAATTAGAGTGATTTTCTCCACATGCTCAAATTGTCAGAGTATGAATAAGAGAAATGTCTTAATGATATGATTTATTGCAGCAGCACAGAATGTTCAGAAGTAGAGAGCAAAGACCTTTTACATTTTTTTCTGTTTTCATGCCCAGGCTTTCAAGAAAATGGATGTGAACAGTTCAAATTAGTTTTCCCAGGACTAGGAAACCTCAGTTGCCATTTTAGTTGCTTCTGCATTTCTAGCCCTGAAATAATATATGCCATCTGCGCTCCATAAATACAGAAATGGAGTGTAAATTTGATTGTTCTATTACTTGGAACCCAGTCTTAATATCTAAAGATTTTTCATATTTTTGTCATATCCTTGAACTCAATTTAAAGAAAAAAATGAATGAATTCAATCAGCCTTACAAAGAAACAAGGTAAAATCTTCTAGAATCTTCACTTGGGTTGATATTTTCCTTTTTTCACTCCTGCAGTAATATATATATATATGTATACATATACACATATATATATATCACAAATTATAATATCAAGGAGATTGCAATTTGAGAATCTTTTAAAATCTTAACTGAACTTCCCATAAATAACATACATATAAAAGATTTTACTAGAAAATATTTATTCACCTTGGTTTAAAATATAAGTAGATTCCATTTCTTATGGTGAATTATTTTTGAAATGACTAATAGAAGTCATCAGGTACTGTAGACAGGTATTACCAGAAATATTAAGTTCATAAAGGATATTTTAAAATACACAGAGTCCTTTATTTAGTATGAAAATCTGTTTTCCTTAGGTTGGTCATAGAATTTTATCATTCCCTGAGCAAATAAATGGAGAGGTACTTAAAATTTTAAATATGTTTTCCTAGTGTAAATCGTTTCTGTCCTCTAGGCTGGGAACTGTGTCTTAGGCATTTGTATTTATTTGGTACCAGGCAAAACAGCTGAATTGGTTTCTGGTGAGTTCTGGACCGTGAAATGGGCTCTGCTTTATCTTTTATCCTCCCTCATCTTCTGCAATAGGCTCGGTCCTCTTCCTGATCTCTAGAAGTCATACACTTGTTCTTCTACATTAGCCTCCTTGTCTGCTAATGCCTACCACAACTCATCTAGGGCTGGCTCAAACTGCCCTCCAGGACGTGAAACTGGGGACGCCCTAGCCACGGTTCTGTCTGGCTCTGAACCATCTGTGCCTCTGCATCAGGAGTGAGACCAGTACTGAGCTGGTTGGCGCAGCAGCAACAGCTGAGTTGAGAAAGCAGATTCCCCAGGATCTTTTCTCTTAGAGGTACTGGGCCTGGAGAGCTGCTCATTCAAGACCTTGCCTCCAGTGTTAGCTGGGCAGCCCCCCAGATAGAGAGCAACACCTTCACGAAAGGGCAACCCATTACTCAAAAGCAAGTTCTTCATACACTGACAAGGTTATGATGAATCTTGGGTTACGTAAAGGGTGTTTATGAGATCCAGAAAGAACACATCTGCTTCCTTCTTAGCTCAGACTCCACCATTCCAATGTTTCTTGTGTTTGGCATATCGACTCTCTCATTTCCATCACACCAAAACTAACTCTAAAACGGTACTTAGATGAGGCAAAACTTCTAGTTAAAAGTGAGAATGTACTCAATATGATTACTTAACATCAAGTAAAATCACCGATTAGCTTTTTTCCATGAAATTATCTATTTTCAAATTAGACTCATCTATTTTTTGGAAAAAAAGGTTAAACAAAATGCATAGAACTTGACCTAATAAATAGCTATTTGATTTTCCCAGCCTTCCACTTCTCCTCTTCACTGGCCTTTTCTCTTCCATCTAAAATCTTCTGTTTGCTCTTTGTCCCCTTTTGTGTCCTCTTCACCGTTCAGCTTCTGGCTCTCCCTACTCCATCCTGCAACCACTCCCCTCTTCTGCAATCCGATTTACCTCCCACTATAAGCTTCCCCCAGGAAGCCAACAATGATCTCCCAGATGCTATCCTTCAGGTACTTTTCAATCTTATTTGTGTTTTTCTGAAGCGTTTCAGAGTTCCATTTTAGTTCCTCTTTCCTCCTCGGGCTACATTTCTTTGTATGTTTTTATTTATACTCACAATGTCTGTATTAGTTAGGGTATGAAACAAAACCAATAGGATATATATAGACAATATGAGAAGATTTATTCTAGGAATTGGCTCACACAGTTATGGAGGCCCAGAGTTCTGTGATCTGCTGCCTGCAGGCTAGAGAACCAAGAATGATGGCAGTGTTATTCTGTCTGTGTCTGAAGGTCTGAGAACAGAGGGCCCAGTGGTTGAAGTCCCAGCCTGAATCAGGAGTGCCTGATGTCCAAAGGGAGAAGAATATGGATACCTCAGCTCAGTCAGAGAGCAAATTCCCCCTTCCTCTACCTTTTTATTTTCTACAGGCCCTCAACCATGTGGATGATACCCACACACATTGGTGAAGACTGTCTTCTTCAGTCTAGCAGTTCAAATGCTAATCTTTTCCAGAGACACCCTTACAGACACCCAGAAAAAATGTTTAACTGGCTATTTGACAGCTCTTTATCCTAATCAGGCTGACACAAAATTAATCACCGTACGTCAAATATCACTTAAAGGTCCCTGAGTCCCAGATGAATAGTTTTGGTCCGGACCTCATTCCTGGGCTCTACATTTTCATTTCTATTTGCCCATCAGGCATCTCTGTTTAGATATTTCATAGTGATGGCATCCCAGACTGAAATCATCCTCTTCGCAGTGATCCTACATGCCGCCTCCATATATCTTTTCTCCATTTCTTCTCTTATAAATGATACTTTCTTTTTAATAATTTTTTTTACTATTATTTTTAAAGATTTTTACTTATTTATTTGACAGAGAGCGAGAGAGATCACAAGTAGGCAGAGAGGCAGGCAGAGAGAGAGGGGGAAGCAGGCACCCCGCCAAGCAGAGAGCCCGATGCAGGGCTTGATCCCAGGACCCTGGGACCATGACCTGAGCCGAAGGCAGAGGCTTTAACCCTCTGCGCCACCCTAAATGATACTTTCTTTTTTTTTTTTTTTTAAGATTTTATTTATTTGACAGAGATCACAAGTAGGCAGAGAGGCAGGCAGAGAGCCCGATGTGGGGCTCGATCCCAGGACCTTGAGACCATGACCTGAGCCTAAGGCAGAGACTTTAACCCACTGAGCCACCCAGGCGCCCCTAAATGATACTTTCTTAACTCAGCTGCCCAAGTTAGAGATGAGGGTATCACCCAGATTAGTGTTTCTCCTTTAAAGCTCACGTTTTGTCAGTCCCTGTGTTCCAGGAATCTTGCCCTCTAAGTAGTTCTCCTTTTAGCCCTCAGGGTCACCTATGTAGTTCATGACCTTGGTGTCACTTGCCCATTTGTCATAAGAGGCCCCTTTCTGATTGTCCCACATCTTGCCTTACCTTCCCATCCTTCATAAAGCTGCTAAAATGACATTTCTAATGTGACAATCTGATCCCTCCCTCAAACAGCTCAGAATTCGGCAAGGGCTTGGTTGCCTTCGGATAAATTGGGTTGGGAGTGTTTTATTTACAAAGTCTTCTATGATCAGGACTCTGTCCCACCTCCATCCCTATCTGTCCTCTACTTGTCCTCTCCCCACCAAACACTTTGCATACTGGGAATATTGAGCCATTTTCAGTTTCCCCAAATACTTGTGGTCTACGCACCACTTGACTTGTATGCTGTTTTTTGCCTGGCTTGCCGTCCACATCTATCTGCCCATTTTGTAAGACTCAGTTAAGGACTACCTTCATGTGAGGAAACTTTTTCCCCCTGAAATCGCATGCTGCCCATGTACCCATGTACATAGGCCTTATTTCATAACTGGAAGACTCCTTTCTCTTTGCCTCTGTTTCTGCTATAGATTGCAGTTGTGTTTTCCATCTATATGGTATTTGTATCACGTACAGGTGTCTACACATAGCAAGAACCCAATAAATATTTGTTAAAGCAATGAATAAGGGGATGAATAAATGAGCAAAATTACTAAAACCATCAAGGGTTTGAAACTATGTGATGCCAAATTTTCTTCCATTTCGGTTTTTATCCTGATTCTGTGTAGACACATGGTTAATTAAATTCTGGGTGTATGACAAGCCTTATAGAGCACGATTATATTTCTATCTAAGATGAAGATAAAAATATTTGCATGTAAATGAGACAATACTCAGCCACAGAGAAGCTCTATCTCTCAATACTCCAAATAAACTCTATTACCTGTTGGGAAATAAATGAAAATGAATCCACTGCAGTAATGGGTTTTCAGGCCAATTTTCCAAGCAAGAGCTCATTTCTCGCTGAAAGTAAATATGCTTCCTGAGCTCATGAAATCTGCTATTGCTTATGTGTACACATGCACTGAGGATGAGTTCCCATCTCATTCAGATCCATGAGCTTTGAAACGAGCCCCAAGTGTAAGACATCTGTAGGTTTCACCAATTTCGTTTGCACAAATTAACAAGCAAAACCTTAAGATTTAAAATAATTTGAGTTACGAAGGCACCTCACATTTGAAGCATTTGCTCCTGTCTCTAAATAGAAAACTGTTTCTTAACTCCAGAAATGGAAGTGTAAGGTAATAAGGCAGGAAAATGCCCCCATTCTTTTGGTGGTTTTAATTCAGTCTTTCTTCCCTCCTGGTTCATTCCCTTCTTAAATCTCTTCAGTTCCCTTAAGTCGCTGATGGCAGGATGTGAGGACTTAGTATGTGCCAGCACTAGATGAAGTCATCATTTTAATGAAATTTAACCCTCCTAATAATGCCATGAAATGGATACTATCATTACCATCTCCATGGAACTGTCTGATGCCGGCAGAGGGCAAGTCATACAGCTCTTACCTGGTAAATCCAGAGCTCAAACCCGGATCTGACTCTAAGACCTTGCCTGTAACTCTTTGTGGCCTGCCTCATCCAAAGCACGGTTAACCTTCGTGAGATGAAAAATTATTCCACCTCCTTTTGAAGTCCTTATACTCTGCTTAGCAAGAACTGCACACATCCCATTGTTACATCACTCTTTACGTGCTACTTCATGAAGCAAGAAGTTTACAGTTGGAGGTGCTGATTCTAGTTTGTGATATGTAATAACTTATTCAGATGGGTGAAGGACCCCCAAAGCAAGAGAAGGGACTTAGGGAGGGAAAATTTTCTACTTCCTAAACATGTTCTTGAGGAATAACAAAACAAAACAAAATAATAGACAAAAAAAAAAAAAAAGAGATTTTAGGCTAAGCAATACTGCCAAACTTGTTTTTAAAGGAAGAGACGGTAAATATTGTGGGTGTAGCCGTTTCTGTCTCAACTATTCAGCTCTGCTGTCACAATGTGAAAGAAACCACAGGCAAGATATAAATGAATGAGTGTGGCTGTGTTCCAATAAAACTTTATTTACAAAAATACGTGTGGGCCAGATTGAGCTCATGGGCCATAGTTTGTTGACCCTCGCTTTAAAGTGTCCAGATGTATTCCTTATATTGTGTTAACATCCCAGATGTTTGGAAATACCTAGATGATTAGTAGAGTATAGGTGACTGATAGGAGATGGATAGCATTTTGTCCTATCAGGATTGTTTCTGTGCTCCCTTGCTATAGCACCACTGTTTAACTGGATGTTGTAGTCCAAAGGGAGATAATCTATTTAGACTCTAGGAGCAGGCTGTCTGGCAATCTGTGGCATCAAACTGGGAAGGCTTAGAAAAGCTTTTGACAGTGATGGAACTGTGTTCATGCAATTTAGAATTACAATCTTAGCTGGGAGAATTTAGATTCAGACTCAAATACAGATAATGCAAACAAGGGTGCTATAAATCTTTGCTATGAAACCAACAAGTGAAGCTGGGCACAGCAGATTTATGGTGCAAACCGATAAATTGCAATTTTTTCCTTCAAAAACATCAGAAACAAGGGAAAACAGAGGCTTACATGCGAATTTCAAGTTTATGGCTCTCTTTAAAGTTCTATTTACTTAAAAAATGGCAAGCCTCTTTAAAGTCATTGTTACTGGTATTTTCAGATGGATGTAGGGTAGTGGAGAAGCCTATGGCCATAGAGTATTTGATCTGGGCATGCTACCCTGGCCTTTCCTAGCTGTGTGCACCAGTTCTCAAACCTCTTAAACCTGAACATAAAGTCCATAGCACAGGCCTGGCACACACTGACTTCTCAACAAGTATTTGCAAAAATGACGATGTGCCTTTTCTTAATTTCTTCTGTCTTGAGGTGTGAGTCTCTGCTTTATTGGAAATAAAAAGGAAAACTAAATCTGAATGTGGAATTTTAACGACTCAAATACTCAGGTGAAAGGCTTATAGCTATTCCTAATAATTGATCCCAGAGTCTATAAATAGATCATTCATTACCAGTTAGTCAATTCCTCAGCCTTTCAATGATGGAAAAGGAAATGAAATTCTCTTCTTACGGGCTTTTGGTATCATTAAAAAATAATTTGTATGTAAACCTGTTGTATGCATTTGATACTTTGCTTAAAGGAAATATGTTGCTCTTTCCTGTATTTGTGTGTGTGTGTGTGTGTGTGTGTGTGTGTGTGAAAGAGAGCGAGAGCAAGACAGAGAGACAGAGTGACAGAGAGAGAGGAAGAGGAAGAAGAAGAGGGCTAATGTGCTTCCTCCGGGTAATATACATAGATGGGGAAAATCAAGCCAAATTTCTTCCAATATGTCCACCTTACTGATATTTCAGGAAAGGGGAGTATCCATGTATAGCAGAAACCAGTGCACGTATCTTGTACTTCATTTCCATCCCAGGACTGGAGGCAGAAGTTTCCAGAACCTTATGCCCCAACTCTAAATTCCATGAGGTTGAGGGAGACACAAATAATACCCAAATAGACAACTAGATTAAAAGAGGCATTATAGGTAATGAAAAGACTGTTCAGGAAATAGGGTGATGTGATAGGAAGTGTTTCTTTTACACGTGCTTTCTATCAGTGATTTTTAAGGAAATAGGTAAAAACTTAAAGTGCATTTAACGCATAACATCAGTGCCTAAATTTTCTGGTACTTGATCAACTGAATTCAACTTTGACACTGAATATGTTGTATTAAAGTTAAAAAGAAGAAGAAAGTTACTGTTTGAAACAGTCTGAATTAGAATAAATATAGAAATAAAACAAAGATTCACACCATCTGATGTTCATCTTTCAGTCTACCTAGACATAATTTTTCTTTATGTAATATTCCAAGCTCATGCAATGTTATTAGCCTCATGAATTTTTGGATGTTCATAGAACTGCACTAAATCATCATCTTTTTATTCCTCAATCATTGAATAATAACAAAGTCATCCAAATCCACTCTTAATACTATAGAAAACATTTTGGAAAATATATTGTCACCAGAACATTTTAACACTCTATGAGTTATTAATTATTGTTAATATATTGTATGCTATTAACTATGTAAAAAACAATTTAGTAATGTTAGTATTTATTGAGCACATATTTTCTTACCACTCTTCCAACAACCCTGTGTTTGTGTGTGTGTTTGTGTGTGTGTAGAGGAGTATATTATTAACCCCATAAGAAAATGAGGCTCAGAGAGCTTTCATTTATTATCTGTGACCAAATAACTGCTCAGGCAGCAAAACAATTAAAACCCAGGTGGGTCTGTTCCCAAACAAAGCTCATGTTAACTTCCAAATTTGATTATTTGAATTTTTATTATAAAATATATTCTTCATAAAAGTATATATGTAAAAAAATGTAATGACTAATAATAAAATGACAATGCAATCTGCATTGAAACTAGATGACCAGAACTTAGAAGCCCCCATGTGTCCCTACCTGATTACATCCTTCTTCTCCTCCTGCAGTTTGAACCACTATTCTGAAATCTGTATTAAGCTTCCCTCTTATTTTATTTATAGTTGAAAAATCTATATAAGTATCTCTAAACCTGTACTGTCCACTAGAAATATGAGAGCCATATTTGTAAATTAAAAATTTCTAATAGCTACATTTAAAAAATTAAAAACAGATGTAGTTTTTATATTTTATTTAACCCAACATATACAAAATATTATTTCAACATCTAATCAACATAAAAATTATCTAAAAAATTCTCTTTTTTTATATTCTCTCTTTTTCTTTGCACTTCAAGATCTGATGTGTATTTTATATTTAGAATACCTCTCAGGTTGGGCAAGTGGACTTCAAGTTCTCAGTGGGTACATAGGACTGTGGTGGATACTGTGTTACTAACACAACTCTGAATAATGTATTATTTAGCTCTGCCAGTTTTTGAGCTTTAAATGATGATGTCAATCTTTTGGGAATTGTTACTTTTGCTTAATTTATATTTTAGAGACTCATCTGTGATAATGCACAGATAATTTTCATTTCATTGAATAATAATATTTCATGGTGTGTATATTCCACAGATAATGTATTCTTCCTAATTCTGGTACACCTGTGTGTGGTTTCTTTTAATATGAATGATGATCTATTTATGTACATTTCAAGTGCACATTTACAACAGTATTTTTTGGTAAAAATACTTGGAAGTAGAACTGTGGTATAAATTATAGGACTTGTTTTTTTCTGAGTTGTACCATTTTATCATTAGCAGCAGGTGAGATTAATCCCGTCACTACATCCTTACTAACATTTGAGATTGTGAAATTTTACAACATTTTTTCAATCTAGTGGGCTTGAAATAGATTCCCAATATAATTTTAATTTGCATTTTCCTAATTTCCTAATGAGGTGGATATGTCTTATGTATTATATACAAATATAATATAAATGTTTCATATATTACATAATATAAAGACTCTAGATATTATGTTTGTATTCCTTCTGTTGAGATATGGTAGTCTTTTGCTTATGTCCCCTCACCAACCCCAGCTGATTGCTCGTCTTTTACTTATTGTTCTGTAAGATTTTTAGAAATAGGGGCGCCTGGGTGGCTCAGTGGGTTAAAGCCTCTGCCCTCAGCTCGGGTCATGATCCCAGGGTCCTGGGATCGAGCCCTGCATCGGGCTCTCTGCTCAATGGGGAGCCTGCTTCCTCCTCTCTCTGTGCCTGCTTCTCTGCATACTTGTGATCTCTGTCTGTCATATAAATAAATAAATCTTTAAAAAAAACTTAAAAAAAAATTAAAAAACATACATTCTAGAGCATGATCCTCAGATGATAGGTAAAGAAAATATCTTTTATAGTTTGTGACTTGTCTTTTTATTCCTTTCTGTGTCCTTTGGTGAACTGAGTACTTAATTATGAGGCAGTCAAATTTGTCACTCTATTTCCTGTTGATTTTACTTTTTATGGTCTGATGTAAGAAATCTTCTTTATCTTAAGGCCATAAAATTATTTTTAAATGGTCTTCTAAAAGTTTTACCATTTTTATTTGAAGTTTTTAACATACCCCAAATTAATTTTGGGGTATAGCATGAGACTAGGATCCAATTTCAATTTTCTGTTTGGATAATCAGTTGTTTTAGCACTATCCTATTAAATAATCAGTTCTTCCCACTGATGTATGAAGTCTGATCTGTCACAAATCAAGGGTTTATGTACTTCTGGTCTGATTCTCGCCTCTCTAGTCTTCCAACCATGTTGCAATATCACATTAAAAGATATTAAAGCTTTATACTAAGTCTTTGTATCTGGTAGAGTAAGTCTGCTACTAGTTCTATTCTTCTTCTTAAGGAGTATTAGGGCTATCCTTTGCCCTTTCAACTCCATGTTAAAATAAGTTTATCAGTTTCCATGAAATTGTCCTACTGAGCTTTGGACTGGAATTGCATCGAATTTAAATTTGGAAACAACTGACATCTTTATTATGTTGCAGTTTCCTATTCAAGTGAATAGTATCTATAACTCCATCTATTTATATTTTTTGATAAAGTTTTACAATTTTCTCCAAAAAAATGTTCTTCTCTTATAGTTACTGTATTTTTTCCTAGGTGCTTTATGTTTTATTGCTTTTGTAAAGGATGTAGTTCTTAAATTGCACTTTTCTTACTGATTGCTAATGTATAAGAAATGCATTCAAATTTTACACATTCATTTTTATCTATGTAGCAAAATTATGTGGTTCTCTTTGGATTTCCTTTATTGTCATACACCTTTCATTTCTTATACATTTTAATTCTTTTTTTTGCTTTTTATATGTTGCTGACCAAGGCCTCAACTGTGATATTTACAAGCAAGGTGCTAGTGAGAATCTTTGTATTTTTCCTGATCTTAAAAGGAACTATTTTGACTTGATCATTAAGTATGATTTTTGTGATACACTTTTTGCAGATGGCCTTCCTTAGATTAATGAGATCTTATTCTGTTTCTAGTTTGGAAAAACAGAAAAATTATAAAAGTTTGTTGCATTTTAATACAGTTTTTCTGCATCTATTTAGATCACCATATGGTTTGTCTTCTGTAAGTTATAGATGTAGTGAATTACATTAATTGATATTTTTGATTTTTCATTACATGTATTTTAAATTTAAAATAGCAAGCTTCACACTTTTTGTGTGAATGATGCAGTTTACATATAGTAAGATTCACACTTTTTTCAGCAGGCAGTTGTATGATTTTTGACAAAAGCATAGAGATGTGTAACCATCATCACAATCAAGACACAGAACAATTACATATCACACCTAACCCTCATTCTCCATTTCTTCTGTGGTAACCCTATATGGTTATATCCCATCTCACCCTTCCACTGGAAACCGCTGAACTGTACTTTATCTCTACAGTTATACCTTTTCCAGAGTGTTATATAAATGAAATAGTACAGTATCTAGCCTGAGTCTGCTTTTTTTTTTTTTTTGCTTTGTATAATGCATTCAAGATTCATCCACATTCTTACACATATCTACATTTCCTTTCTTTTCACTGCTGAATAGAATTCTACTGTGTGAATGTAACACTGTTTATTTGTCCATTCCCAAGTTGAAGTATATTTGTGTTGTCTCTAGTTTTTGATTATTACAAATGAACTTGCTATAAACATTCATGTATAGGTTTTTGAATGAACATGGGTTTTCATTTTACTTGAAACAAAACATCCAGGAGTGGGATGATTGAGTTTTAGGGAAAAGTCAATGCTGACTCCATAAAATGATTTGGGAAGTATTTCCTCCTTTTCTGTTTTCTGGAAGAGATTATGGAGAATTACCGATTTTTCTTCTTTAAATTTAATGGAATTCACCAGGAAAATAATCTGGGCCTGGATTTTTCTTTCTTGGAAGGCAGTCAGCTGTGAATTAAATTTATTTAATATACAATTATTTGAACTAACTTTGGTAATTTGTGTCTTTCAAAGAAATGCTATTTCATCTAAGTCATCAAATTTTGGGGCATAGAATTGTTCCTATATTCCCTTATTTTTTTATAATGTCTTCAGGGTTTATAGCAAGATCTTATTTATTCCTGTTATTTATAATGTGTATCTTATTTTTCTTAATCAATTTGGCTAGAAATTTATCAAATTTATCTCATCAAAGAAACAGCTTTTGGTATAATTGACATTTATTGTTTCTCATTTTTCAATTTTATTGATTTCTGCTTTTAGCTTTATTATTTCCTTCCTTTTGTATACTTTGTGGTTAGTTGGTTTTTCTTTTACTAGTTTCTTAAAATGAAAGCTTAGAGTACTGATTTGAGTCTCTGCTGGTTTTTTTAAGATTTATTTATTTGAGCGAGAGTGTCTGTGAGTTGAGGGAGGGGAAGAGAGAGAGAAAACCTCAAGCAGACTCCCCATTGAGTACCCAGCTCAAAATGTGGGGCTCAATCTCATGACCCATGAGTCATGACCTGAGTCAAAACCAAGAATTGGACACTCAACTGACTGAGCCACTCAGGTGCCCTGAGTCTTTGTTGTTTTTTAATATAAGAGTTATTGACACAAAATTTCCTTTAAGTATCTGTAAACCACAGATTATGATGTGTTGTATTTTTATTTTCACTCTGTTCAAAATACTTTTAACTTATCCTGAGACCTCCTCTTTGATCCATGGGTTATTTAGAAGTCTACTCTTTACTTTCTGAATAATTGGGGATTTTCCAGGTATCTGTGTGATGATTCTTTCTTTAGTTTTAATTCTTTCTCTTTTTTAATTTAGTTTTTCAAATAATATCTATGCCCAATGGGGGCTTGAACTCACGACCCCGAGATCAAAAATTGCAGGCTTGCTCTCTCTCTCTCTAAAAAAACGGTAAGTAAGTAAGTAAGTAAATAAATAAATATTTAAAAAGGGGTGCTGCATGGCTCAGTTTGTTAAGCATCCAGCTCTTGATTTCAGGTCAGTTTATGATCTCAGCATCATGAGATCAAGCCTGGAGTTGGGATCCAGGCTAGGTGTGGAGCCTGCTTAAGATTCTCTCTCTCCCTCTCTCTACCAACCTTTCTCTTCCCTCCCCCCGCATGCTTTCTCTCTCCCTCTAAAAAAAATTAATTAGTTAATCTAAAAAAAAAGTCACATGCTCTACTGACTGAGCCAGCCAGGTATACCAGTGATGTTTCTTTTTTATAGTTTATCCAGAATTTTAGTTATTCCAATTGGGACAGCTGTGCAGGGTACCTAGTCTATCAAACTGCTAGAAACAGAGCTCATGTTTATTTCATGTTATAATGCCTCCTCTTTTTATGTGCCTTCTGTTTATTGTGTCTACTAGTAAAATATCTCTAGAAGTTTCTTTATATAATAAAAAGATTTCATCTTCATATAGCAACCTACAGCTTAGATAAGTAACTTTCATGTTATTCCTACTAACTTTTATGAGGAATGTAGGGTAAAATGATTATCTATGTTAGAGAGGAATAAATGTGCACATGAAGGCTTACTATTTTTGCCCAAAGTAAGTATAAGGTAGAATCAGAAAGACTGTTCAGTCCTTTCTTCTCTACTGTATCACAGCCAGGATGGTCAAACAGAAACTGCCCCCTATAGCAGAATCTGGGGAAGTCAAATTGAGAGGGCTGGAGAATGGGGGAGCAATTGGCATTGCACTGACATTGATTTTATAGTTTTGCACTGGCTTCCTTATTCTACTACAAATTGAATGTTAATTTAGAAAGGAGTCTTGGAGATGCTTGATCACAAAAGTATTATCCTTTTTATTTAACTACTCTCTAAAGCAGAAGTTTCTTGGTTCAGTGGTCCTAATAATTATATCCAAGACTTTAAAAAGCCAAGAAAAGCAGAATTAGATATGTAGAGACTGCCTTTGATCCTGAAATACCAGTCAAGGAAAGGTGCTGACTTGACTGTAAGCATAGGAAAGGCTTATTTTTTGTCGAAATTCAAGTTCAAAATATTATGTGTGTTTGGTCTAGCAATTTTTCATAATATATTTGTTTTCTTTTACTATCTCTGATAACATTTCTACTACAATAAGCTGTTTCATTTTATTATTTATTTATTTATTTGTTAGAGAGAGAGCGAGCACAGGCAGACAGAGTGGCAGGCAGAGGCAGAGGGAGAAGCAGGCTCCCCGCCGAGCAAGGAGCCCGATGCGGGACTCTATCCCAGGACGCTGGGATCATGACCTGAGCCGAAGGCAGCCGCTTAACCAACTGAGACACCCAGGTGTCCCTACAATAAGCTGTTTTAAAAGTGAAATGATATACATCACTATTTTAAAAAAAAATTCAGTGCAGATGAATGCATAAAGAAGATGTGGTAGGATGCCTGGGTGGCTCAGGCGGTTAAGTGTCTGCCTTTGGCTCAGTCCCACATCAGCCTCCTTGCTCAGCAGGGAGCCTGCTTCTCCCTCTGCCTGCTGCCCCCCATGCTGCTCCCCCTGCTTGTGCTCGCTCTCTCTTACAAATGAATAAATAAAATCTTAAAAAAAAAGATGTGATACACACACACACACACACACACACCCAGGAATATTACTCAGCCATCAGAGAAGATGAAACCTTATCATTTACATGGATGGATGGAACTGAAGGGTTTTATGCTGAGTGAAATAAGTCAATCAGAGAAAGACAATTATCATATGGTTTCACTCATATGTGAAATACAAGAAACAGTGCAGAGGATCATAGGGGAAGGGAGGGAAAACTGAATGGGAGGAAATCAGAGAGGAAGACAAACCATGAGAGATTCTTAGACTCTTAACCATAGGAAACAAACTAAGGGTTGCTGGAGGGGAGGTGGGTGGCGGGATGGGGTAACTGGGTGATGGGCATTAAGGAAGGCATGTGATGTAATGAGCATTGGGTGTTATAGGCAACCAATGAATAACTGAACTCTAGATCTGAAACTAATGATGTACTATATGTTGGCTATTGAATTTAAATTAAAAGAATTCAATATAACATCCATGCATAAGATAGCATCTTGATGCCTCCAGTGGTTTCAGGTTTCCTTTTCCTTTAGTGCCTGCAGTTCTTAGTCATGCATCTTCAAAGAATGGAGCAGTAGACCAAATGAAGAGTGGTGGGCAGCAAAGCAAAGTTTATTGATAGTAAGAGGCTCCCAAAGAGGGAGCTTTTTTGACATTTAAATCTAGGGATTTTTAATGGCCTTGTTGGTAGCTGTTTTCATCTGATTAACCCTCCATGTATCTGTCACCCAATCAGGTTTTTGTCTGTGTGTTCAGCTACCTATCGGGTAGTTGTTCACATGGGAAAGTGTGGAGAGCTCCTTCCGAGGGTTGGTGTGGTATAATCCTTTTAGGACTGGGCCCCTTGCCCTGCCTGCCTTTCTTCTGACTATCCTCTATTATAATGATCCCTTGTCAATATTGTGATAATGTGATTTTCTTCACTACATTCACTAAATATGTCTTAATACCTTGAAGGGACTAGCTTGAGAGGAGAAGTACAGTACCTTTTATTTTATTTGGTATAACTTACCAAGTGCTATGCCATTTGGGGTAGAACTGGATGAAAGGCGTTGGCATGTTGTACTCCAGTCATTAAAAAAGGACATATGGGAGGTGCCTGAGTAGCTCAGTTGGTTGAGTATCTAACTCTTGATTTCAGCTGCGTCTTGACCTCAGGGTTGTGGTATTGAGCCCTACATGGGGCTCCCCACTCCACAGGGAGCCTGCCTGAGATTCTTTCCCTCTGCCTCTCCCCTAGCTCATGCTTTTGCACATGCTCTCTCTAAAAATAAATGAATAAATCTTTTTTTAAAAAAGGACATTTGGTTAAAATATTCATCCTCAATCTTGATTACTCCTTTTATGGTTTCCCTAAACCTAGTTTCTTGATGATGCTTAAACATTTTCATGTAGATCTTGATTCAAACTCTACAATTTGGACTCTGTGTAGTTTAATGTCTAATATATAACTATGGTCTCCCAAAGTTCAAAATAATTTTCTAAATTTTATCTTCTAACCTATTGTAATGATTACATCAACAATTCCACATATATTCACCTTTTCCACACGTGGACACAACCCATATTTCTTCCCAGTTACTGTGGCCATCTCTGAGTCTATAATGTCTGTTTAATGTCCATTCTTCTCAATCAAGTCTTGATATGGAGGCTTGTGATCCCTGCTACTATGTTCCAAATGAGAAAATTAACCACCCCTAACATATCCAACATACAAATACAAGAAACATTAATTAAAAACAAAAGAAAACAAAAAAACTCTTCCACTTAAAAAAGATGATTACATAGGAATAGGGGGCAGGGAAGTAGTGCGCAATGGCACTAGCCTTACCTTGCTGGATCTACAATGGCACTAGCCTTACCTTGCTGGATAAAAAGCTCATTAATTCTGCTGGGACAGTCTCCTTTATAGCAATGGATGATCTACAGGATGTCAGATAGGTGTGTCTGTTATCTATCAGAAAAGTTTAATGTACTCAGTGGTTTATATGGTTTTGATCATCAGGGACATCTGGGAGGAATTTTCAGTTGAGAGATACATTAAATTAGTCTGTGATAACAAAACCAACCAAATATGTAAAAGCGCAATAAGATTGAAGTTTCTATCCTGCTTATATAATAGCCCAGGAAAGTTCCAGTGTTGCCATCTGCAATATGCAGTTTCCGAGGTTGTCCTTGTGGTCTTCTCCTTCTCTATCAACTAGACAGGGGGAAAGAAAATGGAGATGTATGTGTAGTAGGTTTTCACAAACCAGGACCAGAGAGGAATGTATCACATCCTCTCATTTATCACTGGAGAATATTTAGTCAAAGAACTACAACTCACTTCAGGGGAGTCTTTGTGTGCTTAAAGGGAAAACACTATCTTGGTGGACAGTTGAGTGTCTTTGCCCTGGGGCCTCCTTAGCTGTGCATTTCTTGTTGGTGATTTAGAGCGTGAAGAATTGCCTTAGGCAGTGGGCAGTCCTGGATTCCTTTAAGCCAGGCTTGTTTTTAGGTTTTCTTTCTTTGTTTGGGGATGTTGGTGATAACAGAACCATCCTGAAACCCTAGTAGGTTGCCTGTTTAGAACTCCAGTTTGCTAGTAAATAAAGCCAGTAATCTTGCTCCCCACCCCCTCTAAAGTCAGTCCCTTGGTGACTCTTCAAGGGGCACTGCCCACCCTTCCCAACCAATTTTAGAGCATCTCACTTTGGTCTCTGTGTCTGCTGGGTGGGCTGCCATGTTGGAGCAGGGCCAAATGTCCCTCTACCCCTGTTGCTCCCAATATCCTTTGTTACTTGGGGAAAGGAGAATGACCCTTGCCAGGCAGCAGTGCTTTGTGAATATTTAGGGGATGTGTATTGGCTGGATTTTGGTGTAGTGGGATGCCTTTTGGAATCCAGAGCTTGCCTAGTGGCAGAAGAGGATCTCTTTATACAATTGGGCTAGGCCACTACTCCTGCTCCACTTTCAGATGGCTCTGCTGGGACCACTTTTTTTTTTCTTGGAACACCTTACTAAAGTTTGCAAGAAGTAGTCAACACCTCCAAATCCCATTTTGTTTTCTACCAAGTTCAGTAAACCTCTAACCTCAGTAAGGATAGGCCCATACCGTGAATAACAACAAATAACCTGTAATAATTAACTAACTGCTTTGCTCCTAAGTTTCCTAACTCATGATGGGAAAAATCTCCCTGCCCCCTCTGCACCTGAACATAGCCAGTTCCACATTTTGGATCTATGCCTCTCAATGCCTCTGTTCCAGTTACAAAATTTGGCATCAATTAGGGCTCTCTCAGTTGCCAGTGACAAAAACTCCACCCAGAACAGCTAAACAAGAAACAAACAAACCAAAAACACAGGCTCACAAGTAAGCAGCACTATTTCAATAGAAATATAATTTGAGACTCATATGTAATATAAATATTTCCAGAAGCTGCATTGAAAAAAGAGGTGAAATTAATGTTAAAATCTAGTTTATTTAAACTAATACATCCAACTTATTATAATTTCACATGTATTCATTATAAGAAATTATTAATGATGCATTTTGCATCCTTGTTTTTATGCCAAGTCTTAGAAATCCAGTATTATTTTAAACCATATAAAACAATTCTGTTTGGACTGGCCATATTTCAAGTGACCCCTAGACACGTGTGGCCAGTGGCTACCATATTAGATAGCAGAGCACTGAAGCATATTAGTGTGATTCTTAGAATCAGAGGAGTTGCTTAAAACCAACTCTGCTTTTGAGATTATTTAAAAAATTTTTTTTCTTTTTTTAAGTAATGTCTATACTCAACATGGGGCTCTAATTCATGACCCTGAGATTGAGTCACATGTTTTCTGACCAAGGCAGCCAGGTGCCCCATGACCTCTGCTTTTGTATGATAGTTTCATTTTTGTTTGCTTCTGATTTGCTTTCTCAGTATGCCCAGCCACATGGCTATCAGCCTCTCTGGACTCACACACCCATAGTTTCACCATCAGAGAGGGGAGAACTCTTTTTCATCTCCCTATTGTTGTTCTCCTAAGTACCCCAACTCCAGTTCAAGAAGTCTTTGGGAAGAACTGTGACTGGGCCTATTTCCAGGCCAATCAGGTGGCCCCTTGATGAGGTGAAGAGATGTGCTTGGTCTAGCTTGTGATAGGAATTGATTTCTGTGACTGACAGCACCCCGTAAAATGTTATGACTAGAGTAGGGAAGGGAGGGCTCCTGGAAAGGAAAGGGGCTGCTTTGGGGAAGCAAAAACAATAAATAAACACTACCATACCTAAGAAAGCATAAAAATAGGTCTTAATGACGGTACTATGAGTCTTTATGCTAGATTAACTGAAAACTTGAGTATAGATAGTAGCATATATTTTTTTAAGGCTTTCTTTTTTGTTTTTATTTTTTAAAGATTTTATTTTTATTTATTTGACAGAGAGAGAGACCACAAGTAGGCAGAGAGGCAGGCAGAGAGAGAGAGGAGGAAGCAGGCTCCCCGATGAGCAGAGAGCCCGATGCAGGGCTGGATCCCAGGACCCTGGGATCATGACATGAGCTGAAGGCAGAGGCTTTAACCCACTGAGCCACCCAGGTGCCCCGCATATGTGTTTTCTACAGAAATATTCCATGAACAGGTTTGGAATGTCAGGAAAATGAAAATGATAGCTTCACTTAACAATTAACTTCTCAATCAACCTATTACTCACACTTATTTTTGTTCCTTTGTTAAAAAATAATCAGGAAGTGTAACACATTGATTTGGTAGTTTAATATTAAACTGTAAAATGTTGTGTTCCTAACTAGGAATGAATGTGTGGAATGTTTGAATCAAAAAATAAATTTTCAGGGATCAATAGCATTTTTGAGAATACAGTTATGGTCATTATTTTACAGAAGGGAAAGGAAAATGTCAGAATCTCATAAAACTGACAAGCAACAGACCCTACTGATTCCAGAACTTTGCCAATTACTGTCATTTTACAAAGTCCTTCTTAGAAAGATTGACTGATATGTAAATGAAACCTTGGATCTCTTCAGATCCAGACACAGAACAGAAACTACTCTAGCTGCTGTGGCAGATGATCATTTTAAGGTTAAGGTTAAGGATGACTATTTATTTTCATCCACTGGGATCCATCAGTAGCTTTCAACACTATGAGTATAGGATTGCTAATATCCCTTTTAAATGTTCTGGCTCATGTAAAGGAGCCAACTTTCTCCAGGGTAAATGCTGTCCTAACACACAATAACCAAGCATGTCCCTGTGCTTAGTCTAAATCGGTACTGACCGCAGAGAATGTCTTGAGAATAGGCAGAGTTGAGGAAAATCTTTTATATTTTTTTCTTATGTTCTTTCTATCTCTCCTATGCTTTGCTGGGAAGTCAAAAGCAGAGAAGGTCCACCACTACTCCCTCTTCATCACAGAATCAGCAGTTCTTTATGTGGCCATCACAATCAGCTAGGTGCTGGCTGAAAAATGTTATCTCCTGGCCCCACCATTAGAGACTCTGTGTATATCTGGGTGGGGCTTAGGAATATGGATGTTTGATAAGCCCTATAGGTGATTCTACTATAGATCACACTTCAAGAAAATCTACTTTAGTTCACAAATTATGTCAGTCTAATTCTCTCTTCTCACCATGTATGGAGGAATGAATTAAAATGAAATGAAATGAAGTCATTCCCTTTGTGTAAGGCTCCTTCTGAAACCTTCCAGGGGTTTCCAGGGAAAGAAGGCCCTGGAGGAACTCTACATGTCTGTGAAACTGCTGAGATGGTATGCATCATTTTGTACACATGTGCACTTTTCTAGGGGGAAGGCATCCAGAACTTTTACTGCATTCTCAAAATTCTCAAGCGTTGCATTAATGGCTCCCCACTGACCACTGAATTAAATACAAATCCCTCAACTTGGCATTTGAGACACACAGAAAACTATCTTAAATTCCCTTTCTAGTTGTTCTCTCACTCCTCTGCATGTACCCTAATTCTAGTAAGAGACTATTGATTGCTCCCTGAGTTTGTTTCTATTTCTGTACTTACTCAGTCCAGGCTGCTACAGCAAATCTCCATCAGCTGGGTGGCTTAAACAACAAGCATTTATTTCTCATCGTTCTGGAGGGTGAGATGGCCTCCTCTCTGTACAAAGGCAATACTTTTCTTCCTCAGGGTTCCACCCTTATGACCTAATCGCCTTCGAAGTCCCATATCTCCAAATGGCCATCACAACAAAGGGGTAAACTTCAACATATGAATGGGGGAATGGCGAGAGAAAACAGGCATGCAGTCCATAGTATTCACATTTGCCCCTGCAGTTCCACAGGGGATTCCCCTTTTGTTGAAATCCATAATCATCCATTTTCTGTTTTCAATCCCATCTCATCTATCTGAAAGATATCCTCCCATTTGGGTATGATTGTTTCCTCTTCTAAGACTCCAAAGCATCTGATTTGGATCAGTTAGATGTTAGAGTTACTTGCTTCTTATTTTATATATTTTTTCTAACTAGAGGAGAATTGTTTCTCAGTCATCTCTATAACCAGCCCTGCCCCTGGTATATAGTGTCTTCCACAAAAAATCATAAATAAATATTTGTTAAGTTGACTACACAAGTAGTCACTTTTTGGATGTCATACACTTACTTCAGTAAGCAAAACACTTTTCCAACTCTTTTTTAGGCTCTAAAGGCAGAACGTGTAGTGTCTTGTTTGTGTTTTGTGTATCTTCAATAGTAGAAACATCATCATCCTTTGAGAAAGACTTGATATTGGGAAATAATAAAAAATCATGGAAAACCAAATCAGCAGCAGCTGTCACTAAATATCACTGTGAAACTGATATCCACAAGGTTCCAAAGTATTTGCTCCACACATTTTAAACCAAGAGGTACATAAACCTATAGTACTTTTTAAATTCAGGATTAGTGAGGTACAAGTTATATTCAGTAAACTATTGCTTTTTAAGGTGTAAGTACAATTTGTTTTGGCCAACTTACACAATTGTCTAATTCCCACAGAGAACAAGACATGGATTATACCCATTGACTATCTCCTCACTAGTTCCCTTGTGCCCCTCGAGAGAGAATATTCACTCTACCCCCCTTCTCCCAAGCCCCTGACAACCACTAATCTGTTTTCTGGCATGACAGTTTGCCTGCTTTCTCTAGGCAAATGCATGTTCTATGAATGAAATTACCTAGTATGTCACTGGTAAGCCTGGCTTCTTTTACTCAGTATAATATTTTTGAGACCTGAGGTGACTTCTAAAAACAGGACATCATTCTTTCGTGCATACGTTGGCAGATTGAAAAAAATCACATCAGGGAACCCCATACACATTTTCTACTGCTAGATGACTGTTATTCATTTCCTAAGGCTGCCCTAGCACATTACCATAGACTTCGTGGCTTAAGACAACAAAAATTTATTCTTTCATAGTTATAGAGGCGAGAATTCTAAAATCAGTGTCAGGAGGGCCATGATCCATCCAGGGGCTCCAGGAAAGATGACATTCTTTTCCTCTTCATGGTTCTGGTGATTGCTGGCATTTCTGGGCTTGTGAATGTCGTTCATCTCTATCTCCGCCTTTACACAACCTTCTCCTCTTTTCTGTGTGTCCCTCATCTGGGTATCTTTTATAAGGATGCTTGCCAATGAATTTAGGGCCCACATGGATAATCCAGAATGATCTTATCTTAAAATCCTCAATTATGTCTGCAAAGACCCTTTTTCCAAATAAGGTCACACTCACAGGTTCCAAGTATTGAGATGAGAACATATCTCCTGGGGGTGGGGGAGTCACCATTCAACCCACTATAGTCTATTCTCTGGTCCTCCAAAATTCACATCTGTCCCATGTGCAAAATGCATTCACCCCATCCCAACACCCCCAAATATCTCAACCAATTTAGGCTTCAAGTCTAGGTTCAAAACCTCATCTAATTATCACCAGGTCAAAAAGTTCCAAATCGCATCATCTACATCAGCCAAATGAGGTGCAGGTGAGATTCTGGGTGTTACTGATCCTGTGGCAAAATTCCTCCCCATTTATGGATCTATGAAACTAGGGCAGAAGGCATCTGCTTCCAAAATTCCCATTCCAAAAGGGAGCAAAGGGAAAGAATAAAGGAATAACCAGTCCGAAGCAAGTTCCAAACAGGCCAAGCAAATTCCACTTCATTTCTGTGGCTCAAGGTTCTATCCTCTGAGGCCACCACAGCCCTGGACCTCTGTGCCTAGAGCTCCTGCCTCAGGTGGTGCCACTGTCCTCCAAGTCATTTTTCCTTTGTCTTGAAGGGTAGCAATGTTTGCAGTCAAGTTGCTCTAACAGCAAATGCCCTAAGTAGAATTTTGGAAGTGCGACAGCCCTCTTTTACTTTGTCTTTTCTTTGTCACCTTCAGTCCAAGCAGGGAGTGTTTCTGCTTATACGGTGGCTTCAGAAACCTTGTGGGTTTTGTCAATGGGATTAACATATACCAACAGTTGACTTTAAATAAAGGAGACGGCCTCAGTAATCCCCCAGAGCCTCGCTCATTCTGTCGCATCAAGAGCAGAACCAAGGCTTCTCCAGGGAAGAAGAGATCCTGCTTGGGAAGTGGCTTCAGCCCCTGCTCAAGAATTTCCAGTCTGACTGCCTTGTGGATTTGGAGCATATTCCTTCCTCACCATCACAATGGCGGCCACCACTTGCTCTCTCCGAAAGCCATCCACCTTTTTTCTGCCTCCCACTAGTTTTAACAGTTTTGGAGTAAAAAAACAAATGGGATAACAGATGCAACCAATGCGGAAATTTTACAAAAATTCCCACTGGGCTGCAAAATGTTAACAAGCCATCTTAAGAAACAAGAAACAAGATTCTTCAGGGCTTTTATTTATTTGCGGGAGGGGCTCACCAAACACCCCTTCTACTAATCTTTCCTTTCTCAAGGGCCTCCTGCTAATAACTAAAGGGTGACTGAGGCCACCCTTGTCTTGAGTGGCCAGTCTTCTTCTCTGTTGAGAGATGCAGAGTCCTGACTATTAGTTCTCATGTCTTTGGCTGACAGGCAAAATTATATAGCTTTTAAATTCTTTTTTTTTTTTAAGATTTTATTTATTTATTTGTCAGAGAGAGAGAGAGAGAGAGAGAGAGAGAGAGTGTGTGCAGAAGCAGAGAGAGAAGCAGGCTCCCTGCTAAGCAAGGAGCCCGTTGCGGAACTCCATCCCAGGACCCTGGGATCATGACCTGAGCCTAAGGCAGTGGCTTAACCCACTGAGTCATTCAGGTGTCCCATGGCTTTTGAATTCTAACTTGATTAATACTGCTCATAAGACAACAGTTTTTTCTAGCCCAATAATGTGAATATTTTTTTAAATGTCAAAATTCAAGGCATGACTGTTTATCACACCCAAGCTCATCATCACTGATTGGATTTCTAACACCTCATTTATTTAGGATGACTGAAAAGAACTTCGAAATGAATGCCAAGGCAAATTAAAATGACCCTAGAGAGAATGGTCAAAATCTTTTTTAGTTCCTATCTTATATCAAGAAAGATAATTTTATTGCCAAGAAATGAATACTGGGAAGACTTTGTTAAATAGAAATGTGGCAGGGCTCTACCCTTTCATGCTATTTCACTGTATGACACTCAAAGTGTTTACGGACAAATTTAGTATCATAGCACTTCAGACCAACGGGAATGACATATTCACATTTTGTCTTTCTGCATTCAAGCTCAACAAGCTTCAGAGTGCACGATAAGCTAGTGAATCCTGAGATTTTTTATAATACGGACAAATCAAAAGTCATCAAAATGTGAATGTTTTTGAGATAATTTTTCTGTGCTAACAATGAAAATGAACTACTGTGTCCATAATGATTTTGCAAGAGCCAGTGAGTATCAGCTATGCAGTCCCAGACGTGGTACGCTGTGCTATAGAAGGAAAGGAGACAGTGCATGATGAAAAAAAATGCAATTTTCTATTTTTAAGTCTCATGACTGCCCCTAAATCCCTTGCCTCATTTCCTTCTAACAGCTGTCTTTGAAATTGGGGAGAATATGTGTCCAAGATTAAATAAAGGCCAAGGCTTTCAAATGTTCCTCTGGGGATTGTATGTATCAAATTTCCTTCATGTAAATCATTTATTCTTTAGTTTTGAAACCATATACCTCATTCAGGTCCATGAAACTTGATATGTATCTGAATTTTGCTGTTATGATGAGGATGAAGATCAATATCTCTCAAGTTTTTTAAAAAGTTTTGAGCAGATATGTATGCCTTATGAATATCTAATTTTTAAGGATGGGTCCATGTACATAGAGTTTTTTGACATAATAAAATAAAATGAAATTTATTTATTCATTCATCAGATATTTATCCCTTACTAGCTTTCTGACTTGGATAAATCATGTAGCCTCAAGGGGTTTCAGTTTTCTCATTTATAAAATAGAGATACTAACAAAATACATAACTCAAAGGACTGTTCGGAAATAACTCACTTAGCAGACTGCCTGGCACATTGCTGGCACTTGTAGCTTGCATCATTTTTATCATTGTGGTTGATAATATTATTCATAGTTCAGTTCGATACGCAGGCAATCTCCAAGCACATGGCATGAAAGGATAAATCTGCCATGGTCCCTTCTTTTGAGAAAATCCTCGTCTAATGGGGGAAAAGACATATAAACATTTGATTGTACTTCATGGTTACACCGGCAAAAATTGAGGGCCGCTGTATAAAGCATTACGACAAGCCATAGGAGAGAATGTTAACATGTCCTGGGATGAGCAGGAAAGGTTTGGAAGAAGAGCTGACTTTTGAGCTGAGTCTTGAAGGATGGTCTAAATCAGACTGGAAGGGAAGGAGATTTTTCTAAGTAAGGAAAATAACATCTGAGAAATATGAACGAAAATGGCTCATTTATAGAAGAGCTGGGAGTTCAGGAGGGGCACAGCATGGAGCATAGGTGAGCACACGGGAAAAGAGGAACAGTATGATACTACTCCATTACTTGTTTATTTTTATCTATATTTCCCATTCAAATATAAATGTAAATTTCACCAGGTGCAGGAGTTAGCTTATTTTGTTTTCTTCCTTCTGCAGCTCCAGCAACTACCAAAGTTTCTGAAACACAGGATAAACATATACTGGTTGAATAAACAAATTAATCACTTATCTATTAATTACTCAAAGTACATGCCTCTGGTATCTTTTTTTATCCACTCCCTATGTGCCTCTAGCCATTTAGTAACTTAGAAATTCTACTTTTCTGTGTACAGCTGTCATCTCTCTTACAGATTAGAAGCTCTCTGGGAAACGCGATCAGTGTTATGGTGGCTGGCATAGGGTCGATGTGCAGAAATGTTTGCCAAATTTAAATACTAAAGTGTAAAACACTCCTATCAGGTGATTTCCTATTTCATTATAGGACATGAATTTGGTGGATGCTGGAAATAGGGTAGAAAGAAAGAGGCAAAAGGCAAGCTAGCCCTCCTTCACAATTATGTATCTGGAGGCTATCTGCCCCCACCCACTTTTGGAGAAATACAAGGTGTCCGAATGTCCCACCTACGGTTTCAGTGCAGCATGCAGGGAACTTGAGGTAGTAGTTATCGGATATTTATGTCTTTGCCTACATAGGATGAATAACTCAAATACTTTGTTCAGGAAATGTTAATAGACCCAAACACATTTGGAATGCTCTCCTCACCCCCCTACATTTTTGTAAACCTTTTTACATAAATAAAACACATGACTCTTGTGGGGCCTGGTGGAGTGATTTAGGGAGGTCAAAACTAACAATACAGCCAATGACCATCAACTCCCTTTACTGAGAGCTATCCCTGGAATTTTTCACACTTTAACCTCCCTCACCCTCCTTGAATTGTGGCATGGTGGTTATAAAAATGTGTGATTTTTTTTCCCTCTAGGATTTATAGCCAGTTAGAGAAGAGATTTTTAATAAGAAAATTACAGCATAAGGCAGAATGGGATGGCTGCAACGGTAAACTCCACTCAGAAACAATCATGAACCTAAACTTCAGGTGTTAAAATGATCAACTGTTCTCATTTTCTTTTTTTTTTTCTTTTTCTTTTTTTTTTAATAAAAGATTTTATTTATTTATTCGACAGACAGAGATCACAAGTAGGCAGAGAGGCAGGCAGAGAGAGAGGAGGAAGCAGGCTGTCCACAGAGCAGAGAGCCCGATGCGGGGCTCGATCCCATGACCCTGGGATCACGACTCGAGCCGAAGGCAGCAGCCTTAACCCACTGAGCCACCCAGGCGCCCCCTGTTCTCATTTTCTTAGTGGTTAGATTAACTTCAGGAGGGCCAAGACCCTATCAACCCTATGTATGATTGCATCTCAGTCCCTAGTCCAGTGCCTAACATAGGAGGTATTCAATACATATTTGTGGGATTAAGTGTTGAATCTTTTCCCATCTAGTAGAAGAGTTTTGTTGTCTTACCATCACAGTATGACGCCTCTCCAGCTCCTTATAAGCAAATTTTTTGTACAAGGGCAAGTTCAGTCTTCATCAACCTCTTGTAGTGTGTGTGTGTGTGTGTGTGTGTGTGTGTGTGTACATGTGTCCTCCAGTGAAGTTGCATGATAAGGAGAGGGATGCAGTAGAAAGAGTGCTTGCTTTATTATTATTTTGAGTCCCTTTCCTAGCATTCCTAGATGTGTCGCCTGATTAACTCCCTTAACTCTGAGACCCAAGTATTAGTAGGAATAGTTCCTCTCTGGCTATCTTCCCGAAACTGCTGTACATAAAAGTGCTTGCAATTATCAGGTGATATGACAAATATAAATACCTGTTAGGCCAGACCGAAAGTCAGGATGGGCAAAATGGCCGTGCTCCTGAAGCTATTTGCTGAGCCTTCTTGACCACCAAGTCTTCCACTGACCTCATCAAGGAGAGAGATCAGACCACTCATGAAGGCAAATGCTCTTTGCAGTAGGTCCAGTTCCTGCAGGAGGCAAGTCACATCACAGTGATGGGACATCCCGGCTGTGTGCAAGAATGTCATGTCACATAGGCATTATCATGACTTCCCAGACTTGGTTTTATATTTTTGTTTCTCTCAATCTTCGCTACTTCTTGCCCATATTGCTTAGCAAGAAGGCCTCAGAGACTGGCTATCAGCTCTTCTCTGCTGAGGAATGCCTGTAAATATCCACCTAGCCTTGAGGTAAATTTAGGCCTTAGATATTGGCTGTGAATGTTGTTGGCAGCTTCACAAGGGATATGAATCTAGATGTGACAACAAAACCGGAAGCAGACTCTCATATCAATCCATCCTTAGGCTTAAAGCTGAAATGCAAACACCCATCAGAGACTTAGTCATTAAATATTATCAATCACCTATGTATGTGTGAATACAAATGCTGTCCTCTTGATGTAGGACTGTGGTAATGATGGACAGAATGTGCAGCAAGTGCTGGAAAGGGAGGGAGAATGAGTGGAGCAAAGGAGCCCCTGGAGAAAGACCATCAAGGGTACACTAGGAGATAAAGTCTATTAGAGGCCAAAATTATATTAATTTCAGTTATTGTACCAACTATATATATTAATTCATGATAAATCACAAGCTTATTTAAACATTCTAGGGAGGGCCGCCTGGGTGGCTTAGTGGGTTAAAGCCTCTGCCTTTGGCTCAGGTCATGATCTCAGGGTCCTGGGATCCAGCCCCACATTGGGCTCTCTGCTCAGCAGGGAGCCTGCTTCCCACCCCCCCCCCCGCCCGCCTCTCTACCTACTTGTGGTCTCTCTCTGTCAAATAAAACAAATAAATAAATCTTAAAAAAAAAAACAACATTCTAGGGCAAACCTGCATGTTCAAGCATTTTCTTTTATTTTTAGAAACAGAGGAAGAATTTAAGTGGTATCATATACTTGACTAGCCAATTTCTTTCTTTTTTTTTTTTTAATTTTTATTTATTTGTTAGAGAGAGAGAGAGAGCGCGTGAGCACAGGCAGACAGAGTGGCAGGCAGAGGCAGAGGGAGAAGCAGGTTCCCTGCTGAGCAAGGAGCCCGATGTGGGACTCGATCCCAGGATGCCGGGATCATGACCTGAGCCGAAGGCAGCGGCTTAACCAACTGAGCCACCCAGGCGTCCCTAGCCAATTTCTTTTAACACATTTTCTTGGTTGGTCAAAATTCTTTCTTGTTCATGCAGTGAGACTCCAGGTTGATTTATTTATGAAGTATTCTCTTCTTTCTGTGAAGTGTACATTATAGAAATGACAGTGGCTTTCTAAATGACCAAAACATTCAGTGTTCCTCCAGGTACTTTTGGCAGAGTCTTCATATTGGAGCATGGGGGTTTTGAGCATGCATCTTTTTTTTTTTTTTTAAGATTTTTATTTATTTACTAGACAGACAGAGATCACAAGTAGGCAGAGAGGCAGGCAGAGAGAGGAGGAAGCAGGCTGTCCGCAGAGCAGAGAGCCTGATGCGGGGCTCGATCCCATGACCCTGGGATCATGACCCGAGCCGAAGGCAGCGGCTTTAACCCACTGAGCCACCCAGGCGCCCCTGAGCATGCATCTTGAGTATACAAAAGAACAATATAATTCCCACCAGAGTTCATCTTTCTGTTAAGGAGAGGAAATAATACTCTGATTTTTAAGGATATGTCTTTTTTTTTTTTTTAAGATTTTATTTATTTATTTGACAGAGAGAGACAGTGAGAAAGGGAACACAAGCAGCGGGGAGCTGGAGAGGGAGATGCAGGCTCCCTGCTGAGTGGGGAGCCTGACATGGGGCTGGATCCCAGGATGCTGGGATCATGACCTGAACTGAAGGCGGCTGCTTAACGACTGAGCCACCGAGGTGTCCCTAAGGATGTGTCTTTTATTCAACATTCCTCTAGTGCTCCTTGAAAGATATATCAGTTCTTTCCAGGAAGAGGTCTTGTGGGATTTAGAAGGCTCTTTAAAGCTGTGTCAGAAATACAGTAGGAAAAAGCATTTTATCCACCATTTGACTACATGTGAGTCTAGAGAGTCAGAATTCTGAAAATTCAGCCCTTTGGAGAATAAGAGAATGTTGGAATGTTTGGGGAGGTACATTTGGGATTATGTCTATGAAAATCAGGATACAATAGAGAATACATCAGCTAGAGTTCTTAGGTGAAAACAACAGAACCCTAGAACCCTATCATGCTAGTTTATAGTAAAAAGCATGTGTTAAAGGATTATTAGGTAGCTCCTAAACTCTGGGACGTCATAGAATGGTGAAGAACAATGTCCAAAACATACACTAAGGTTAATCCAGCAGAGACCCTACTGCTGTTGCTACTCAGCACAGATACACAACTTGCCTCACTGTTGCTTGGCACTTGATTTTAGAACTTCTGTCACTGTTTCTCTGTAAATCAGATTATCTCTGTGGTTATGCTTTCTAATGGATTCCCTTTGGTACTGGCTTCCTCATGTTCAGTTCTTTCTATATAGAAATCTTAGTTAATACTTCTGACAATTTTTACCCTAGCTTCAAGAAAGGCTGGGAGAGAGTTCAGCCCTAAGGATATGGGACACAATAAGGGAAATACTTTGAATAATAGAAAGAGCATTAAAAAGATACTGGTCACATTCATGACAAAGGTTCATAACAAATGAAATGTCTTTACTTGCTTTTTCCTTCAGCTAACGTGGGATATCAGCCCCTAGCAAAGATGCCTTTAATATATCATGGGATTTCTGATAAATCTCATCCATTCTCATAAATAAATTTAGACCATTATCACATAGGGATAAATTTGGACATAATGTCTCTCAACACTTCTGATGCTATATTCTATTAAAGAATGTCAACATGGTCTTAATTACTCCCCAAGGTCTCATAGAACTTGTAAGAAAATATCCATTATATTTAAATTCAATTAGCCAACATATAGTACATCATTAGTTTCAGATGTAGAGTTCAATAATTCATCAGTTTAATACCTAGTGCTCATCACATATATGCCCCCCTTAATGCCCATCACCCAGTTACCCCCTCCCCACCTCCACACCTCCCCTCCAACAACCTTCATTTTGTTTCTTATAGTTAAGAGTCTCTCATTGTTTTTCTCCCTCTTTTATGACTTCTCATTCATTTTCCTTCCCTTCCTCTATGATCCTCTGCACTGTTTCTTATATTCCACACATGAGTGAAATCGTATGGTAATTGTCTTTTTCTGATTGACTTATTTTGCTCAGCATAATACCCTCCAGATTCATCCACATCAATGTAAATGGTAAGTATTGATCCTTTCTGATGGTTGAATAATATCCCATTTTGTATATATGTGTGTGTGAGATATATATATATATCACACACACACACACACATATATATATATATATATATATATATATATCTTTACTTGCTTAAAGAAGATGCAAGATATATACCTTGCATCTTCTTTATCCATTTATCTCTCAATGGAGAGCTCAGCTCTTTCCACAGTTTGGCCTTTGTGGACATTACTGCTATATGCACTGGGGTGCAGGTGCCCCTTAGGATCAACACATTTGTATCTTTGGGGTAAATACCTACTAGTGCAATTTCTGCACTAGTCATAGGGTAGCTCTATTTTTAACTTCTTGAGGAACCTCCATACTGTTTTCCAGAGGCTGCACCAGCTTGCTTTCCTACCAACAGTTTAGGAGGGTTCCCCTTTCTCTGTATCCTCACCAACATTTGTTATTTCCTGACTTGTTAATTTTAGCCATTCTGACTGGTGTGAGGTGGTATCTCACTGTAGTTTTGATTTATTTTTCCCTGATGCCTAATGATGTGGAGCATTTTTTCATATGTCTGTTGTCCATTGTTATGTCTTCTTTGGAGAGAGGTCAGTTCATGTCTTCTGCTCATTTCTTGACAGGATTTGTGTGTGTGTGTGTGTGTGTGTGTGTGTGTGTGTGTGTGTTGAGTTTGATAAGTTGTTGGTAGCTCTTGAATAATAGTCCTTTTTCTGATCTGTCATTTGCAAATATCTTCTCCCATTCCCTAGGCTACCTTTTAGTTTTGTTGTTCATTTTTGCATCCATGTTCATTAGGGATAGTGGTCTGTAATTCTCTTTTTTGATGGGGTGTTTGTCTGGTTTTGGGGTCAAGGTAACACTGGTTTCATAGAACAAGTCTGGAAGTTTTCCTTCCATTTCTATTTTTTGAGACAGTTCCAGAAAACATATTAGTTCCTTAAATGTTTGATAGAATTCCCCATGGGAAGCTATCCAGACCTGGACTCTGGTTTGTGGGGAGATTTTTTATTACTTCTTAAATTTCCTTGCTGGTTATGGGTCTATTAAGGTTTTCTATTTCTTCTTGTTTCAGTTTTGGTAGTTTATACATTTCTAGGAATGCTTCTATTTCTTCCAGATTGCCTAATTGTTGCCATATAGTTGCTCATAACATGACCTTAAAATTGTTTTTCCTTGGTGTTGGTCATGATCTCTCCTCTTTCATTCATGTTTTTATTAATTTGGGTTCTTTATCTTTTATTTTTGATAAGTGTGGCTAGAGGTTTATTGATCTTTGTAATTCTTTCAAAGAACCAGCTTCTAGTTTTGTTGATCTGTTATCTGTTCTTTTGGTTTCTAGTTCATTGATTTCTGCTCTAATCTTTATTATTTCTCTTCTTCTGCTTGGTTTAAGCTTTATTTGGTGCACTTTCTCTGGTTCCTTTAGATGCAAGATTAGCTTGTGTATTTGAGACTTCCAATTTCTTGAGAAAGGCTTGTATTGCTATATAATTTCCTCTTAGGACAGCCTTTGCTGCATCCCAAAGGTTTTGAACAGTTGTGTTTTCACTTTCATTTGTTTCCATGAATTTTTAAAATTCTTTAATTTCCTCCATTCATTCTTTAGTAGGATGCTCTTTAAACTCCAAATATCTGAGTTCCTTCTATATTTCCTCTTGTGATTTAGATCAAGTTTCAAAGCACTGTGGTCTGAAGATATGCAGGGAATAATCCCAGTCTTTTGGTACCAGTTGAGACCTGATTGGTGACCCAGGATGTGATCTATTCTGGAGAATGTTCCATGTGCACTGGAGAAGAATATGTTTTCTGTTGCATTAGAATGGAATGTTCTGAGTATATCTGTGAAGCCCATCAAATCCAGTGTGTCATTCAAAATCCTTGTTTCCTTTTTGAGCTTCTGCTTAGATGATCTGTCCATTGCTGTGAGTGGACTGTTAAAGTCCTCTACTATTATTGTATCATTATTGATGTGTTTCTTTAATTTTGTTATTAATTGGCTTATACAATTAGCTAATCCCATGTTGGGCCATAAACATTCACAATTGTTAGATCTTCCTGTAGGATAGACCCTTTAATTATGATATAGTGTCCTTCCTCATCTCTTATTACAGTCTTTGGTTTAAAATCTAATTTGTCTTAAATAAGGATTGCCACTCCAGTTTTCTTTTGATATCCATTAGCTTGATAAATGGGTTTTGGCCCCCTCACTTCAAATTTGGAATTGTTTTTGGGTCTGAAATGAGTTTCTTACGGAGAGCATATCTATTGGTCTTGCTTTTTTATCAAATCTGATATCCTGTGTCTTTTGACTGAGGTATTTAGCCCATTTACATTCAGAGTAACTACTAAAGGATATGAATTTAGTGCCATTGTATTACCTGTAAAATCACTGTTTCTGTGTATTGTCTCTGTTCCTTTCTGGTCTATGTTACTTTTGGGCTCTCTCTTCACTTACAGGATCCCCTTTAATATTTCTTGCAGAGCTGGTTTAGTGATCACAAATTCTTTCAGTTTCTGTTTGACCTGTTTGTCTCTATCTCTCCTTCCATTCTGAATGACAGTCTTGCTGAATAAAGTATTCTTGCCTGCATGTTTTTTCTCATTTAGTACCCTGAATATATCAGGCCAGCCCTTTTTGCCCTGCCAGGTCTCTGGGGATAGGTCTGCTGTCAGTCTAATATTCCTACCCTTGTACATTAAGGGCCTCTTGTCTCAAGCAGCTTTCAGGATTTTCTCTTTACCTCTGAAATTTACAAACGCCACTATTATATGATGGGGTGTTGATCTATTTTTATTGATTTTTGAGGGGAGTTCTCTGTGCCTCCTGGACTTGAATGCCTGTTTCTTTCTCAGATTAGGAACTTCTCAGCTGTGATTTGCTCATATATACCTTCTATTTTTTTTTTTTAAGATTTTATTTATTTATTTGTCAGAGAGAGTGAGCACAGACAGACAGAGAGGCAGGCAGAGGCAGAGAGAGAAGCAGGCTCCCTGCCGAGCAAGGAGCCCGATGCGGGACTCGATCCCAGGATGCTGGGATCATGACCTGAGCCGAAGGCAGCCGCTTAACCAACTGAGCCACCCAGGCATCCCTCATATATACCTTCTGTCCTGCTTTCTCTCTTTCTTCTTCCTTTGGGACCCCAATAATTCTAATATTGTTTTGCTTCATGGTATTGCTGATTTATTGAGGCCCCCTTTATGGTCCATTAGTTGTTTTTTTCTCTTTTCCTCAGCTTCCTTCCTTTCCATCATTTTGCCTTCTGTGTCACTGACTCTGTCTTCTGCTTCATCTACCCTAGCTGTTAGAGCATCCATTTTAGACTGCATCTCAGTAAAACGTTTTCAGTTTTGGCCTGAGTAGGTTTTATTTCTGCACTAAAGATTCTCCAGTGTCTTTTATGCTTTTTTTCAAGCCCATCTGGTAACTTTTTAATCATTATTCTGAATTCTAGTTCTGACATTTTACTTATATCCATATCGATTGGATCTATGACAGAGTATTGCCTCTGGTTCTTTCTTTTGCTGTGAATTTCTCCTTCTAGTCATTTTGTCCAGACAGGAATAGATGAATCAGAGAGCAAAATCAAAAATATCAATCATAGCCCCAATGAAACACACACTTGATAAATCTGAAGCAGTTAGAAACCAAATAAGGAAAGAAAAAAAGACAGGAAAAAGGAGAATATAATCTTGAACAAAACAGGGTGATCCATTTGGTCCTTGCTGTATTTTGGTCTGTTTGTTAGAAGACACTAAATCCCAAAATTATAAAGAAAGAAAACTTATATATATATACAAAAATAAAATTGAATACAGTGAAAGGAAGCCAAAAAATGAAGAATATATTTATAAAATGCAAATATAAAACTGAAAATGGAAAAAGACTTCAAAACAAAGAGTTGACAAAATAAAAAACTAGTTGATAAGAAAAAAAAAACACAGAAAAATTTAAACTGAAAGACTAAAGAATCATGAGAATAAACCTTGAATTCTATATACTATTTTCCCCCTAGCACAGGAGTTTTTCAGTTCTGAATGATCCATAAACTTGGTATTTGCCCAATGTTCCTGCTGCTCTTCTGGGAGAGGGGTCTGCTGTGCTGACTCTCAAGTGTCTTTGCCTGGGTGGAGTTGCACCACCCCTTTCCAGGGGGCCAAGTTCAGTGTAAGCTGCTTTGGGTAGCTCTATGTGCCTTTTGTTCCCTGAAGGCCTCTTGTGCCCATTTAGAGGAAGAAAAAAATAAAAATGGCAGCGCCCTGATCTCCAGCCTTGGAGCTGAACAATCGCTGCCCCCACTCTTCAGTGCACCCTCAGGGAAAATCAGTCAATCTCTTTTGTGTGCACCAAACTCCACAGACCTGAGGTGCACACCTGCACAAATCCTCCCTGTGGGTGGGGGATGGGGGGTTCACCATGGTCCTGTGACTTGCTGGGCCCCTGCTTGGGGAATGGTTGCCAGATTGTGTGCACACCTGCACCATTCTGCCTGGGGAAAGGAGAGTTTCTCATCAGTTGTCACTTGCTGGGCCCCTGCTTGGAGAGTGGTAGCTCAATCGTAGGGTGGTTCAACATTTATGGCAATACCTCTCCAAGAGGCTGCCCTGAGGCTCACTAATTGTAGCCAGTGACCCTGCTTCAATGCTGCTGTACTGAAGCACCATGTTCTTTCTGTGACCACACTGTCCCATCTAGGATACCACCCTGCTTGGCCACCTGAGTGTCTTTCAGACAGGGATATCCCTCACAGGAGGAGACTTTCAAAAATTCTGATTTTGCATTCCACTGCTATATCACTTTCCGGTAGCCAGCTTACAGAGCCTCCCTACCACCAAGGTTTATCTACCGATACACCCCTCGGGTCACATCTCCACAACATATACCTTCCAAAAAGGTGTTGCTTTTCTATTTGTAGAATTGCAGCAATTTTTTTCTTAGATCTCAGGTTGAATTCACAGGTGTTCAGAGTGATTTGATAGATAACTAGCTGAATTAAAGGGACCGGATGAAACACAGTTCCCTACTCTTCCACCATCTTCCCTCCTCCTTCATTTGAGGTTTTGATGTAGCCAAGTTGACTCTCTCTGAAGGCCTAAGCCAGAAAGTAGGTGCATCTATTTCAGTCTCTCCTAGCTGGGTCTTTGTTTTCTTTACCAGACCTCAAGGATTAGGTCATTTCCTGCTTTATGCTTCCTACTGCTGATTCTCTGGCAACCAAGTACTGTTAGAATGGCCGGAACCTGCTGGTTTCTGTTCCAGGTTTGCCTATGTCTCCTTATGCTTGGTCTGCAATTCATAGACCTTCTACTCCTGAAGTATCCACCTCAGCTGCCAGGTCCTCTCTTCTGCAGGACCTGGCTTTGAAGGTTCAGGATTTTTGCATTTCACTGTTCCAGCCTTCTTCTAAGATAATATGAGGTGATAAGATGCCCACGTGTAAGACAAGTCTTAGTTTCTAACTACAGGTAGGTTTGTGTCTTCATCACTGGCTTCAGATACGGATCCCATGGTTACTGGGCCCTGTGCAAAATCTAAGTGACTGTACACTGCACTCAAAATAGAAAATAGTACTGTTCCTGCACCCATTATCACTGAGATTAAAGGGTCAATCTGCTTCTCATTTTTCTTTTCTTTCTTTCCTTTTTTTTTTTTTTGAAGATTTTATTTATTTATTTGACAGAGAGAGATCACAAATAGGCAGAAAGGCAGGCAGAGAGAGAGAGAGAGAGAGAGAGAAGGCTCCCTACCGAGCAGAGAGCCCAATGCAGGACTCGATCCCAGGACCCTGAGATCATGACCTGAGCCAAAGGCAGAGCCACCCAGGTGCCCTGCTTCTCATTTTTCTTAAGATGCCTTTCCTACTAAAAGATGTCTCAGTCCCTCCTGCAAACAGACTTCAGGATGACTTGCCCCTAAATTATCCAAATTCACCAGGACATTTATGAATTCTCCTTAGACACTAGCATACTTTTTCAGCTCTTGTATATTTGAAAAGTCTTTATTTCACTTTTTGAAAGAAACTTTTGCTAGGTATAGAATTCTAGATTGAGAATTTACTTTTATCAATAATTTAAATCTCCCCATTTTCTTCTCACTTATAATGCTTCTGAGGAGAAATCTACTGGTCATTCTTATATTTGCGCCTCTTTATATAATGTCTTTCCCCCCGTTTGGGAACTCTTAAGATTGTCTTTTATCATTAGTTTTTAGTAGCTTGAATATCATATATAGTGATGTTATTTCCTTTTGGTGCTTATGAGCTTTTTTTGAAAAATTAGAAGGAAATAAAGATTTTCAGACATATTAGAGCTGGCAGACTTTATTGCCAACCAGGTCTGCTCTAAGTTATGTGATGGCATATGTTTATAAAATAGATTTCTAGGGAAAAAACCCTCTAGATTTGTTGCATATTCTGATTTCCATGTTCTAAATAATCCTACAATGAGCCTGTGTGGCTCAGTCAGTAAGCATTTGCCTTTGGCTCAGGTCATGATCCCAGCATCCTGGGATTGAGCCCCACTTTGGGCTCCCTGCTCAGTAGGAAGCCTGCTTCTCCCTCTCCCACTCCCCCTGCTTGTGTTCCTTCTCTTGCTATTTCTTTCTCTGTCAAATAAATAAATAAAATCTTTAAAACAAATAAAGAAATAAACAATCCTAGAATGGCCATAAACAATCCTAGAATGGCCAATTTTTAAAAAAGATTTTGTTTATTTATTTGACAGAGACAGAGAGATCAAAAGTAGGCAGAGCAGCAAGCCGGGGGGTGGGGGGAGCGTCCCAACAATGGCCAATTTTAAGCTATCAACCAGTCATCTCTGAGCACAGAGTAGGGAAAATGCACATAATTTGTTCTGGTAAGCCTATGTGAGTTGGTTCCAGCACACCATTGCCTGCACTATAGAAATGTTAAAGGAACTCCTTCAGGTAGAAGAAAAATGATAATGGATGAAAATCTGTATCTACATAAAGAAATGAAAAACACTAGAGATTAAAAATATATGGGTAAATACAAAATACTTTTTTCTAATTAAGTGTTTTGCTTTAAAAGATAATTGACTGCCTAAAGTAAAAATAAACCCTAGTGTAACCACTAAAAAGCAATGAAAACAACAGCAAAGAGACACAGGTAATATGAAAATGGAGAAAAATAAAATTATACATCATTAATCTCCTTTCCCCTCTCCTCAAAAGCAGAAGAATAAAACAAAGAAACAGTTCAAATGGGATGACTAAGCCCAACCATACTGATTATTACATGAAATTTAAATAGTATAACCACTGCAATTACCAGGTTGAGATTATCAGACTGCATTAAAAGGAAGCCCAACTGTATACTGTCTTTAAGAAACCCACTCATACATATATAACACTCTCACAATAGGTCAAAAGAGATACTTGTACAAATCTCACTGAGGGAAGCCATTGGTGATTTATACATAATACAAAATTTTAATATTTGAGGAAACTTTATGATCTATGTTTTCAAATTAATAGACAGTCAATTTGTACCATCTGTAAGGAGTTCAGCTGGGCCCTGAGGTGAAGGAATACAAAAGATTATAGCATGTCATCTCTAAATTTAACAACAGATTAATCATATTCTAAAAAGAATGAAGTAAATTTATAGTGCTTGGATTTGAAATCTGGGTAGGTGGTCTCAGATGCACATTTTATTAGGTATATGGTTTTTGTTAAAGCATATGACTCAGTTTCTTTTTCTATAGAATAGTGGGCTCTCTAAGGAAGTGGGGGTCACTTATCATAACTTTAAAATATTTGTGAAACCATCTCATAAACCTCCCAGACTTTAATATACTCTCAGGTTGAGTCAGGAGGTTCTACACCATCTGTGTACATATTTTGAAAAAGCTCTCCTGTAATTCTGATGAACAAGGCCCACCCCCACTCCTACAACCAACCCACCAGTTGAAGATCACTGAAGTAGACTATTTCTGTGGACCCTTCCATCTGTGACACTTTATGATTCTCTATTTTGTACAGAATTAATATTTGGGTGTTCTTTAAATTACCTCAGATTTGTAGCCAAGTATTGGCTAACACTGACAAGACCCAGCCTAGCTTCTTGGCATCTTGCCATTTCCTTTCAACTGATGTATTGGAAGTGGCCCATTGTAATTTTGTTGATTCACCTACAAATATTTTATTTCAGAGTGAAGGCATATATCCAATAAAGAATACACTGTTGATGCACATATTCAGTTGTCTAAGCAATTCACTTCACCACAGCAGGATTGCTTAGGGACTGTTTAATGCTGCCTTGGGCCAGGGTGGCTGGCATTGATCTGCTGAAAAATCAATGAAGTTTATGCTTTGGCAAAGAGAGCACTAAATTAGTTTCACTGGTTCACAAAACTAGAAAGTAGGTCATTGTCCAACATTCTAGCAATTGCTACTGGTTCTGTGGCAGGCTTAGTGGCAGATACTGAGGGACAGGACAGCCACCCAGAACCCTACGGGTAGAGGGAATAAGGCCCCATGATTCCAAGAGGGGCTAGCCAAAGCATCATCTTCAAAAAGGGAGAGGAGAACCTCCCCATTAAGCCTTCATCTAGGGCTGCAGGAAATAATTTTTTGCCACAGCATATGGTTTGTTTTAGTCTTAATATGTCAGAGATGTTTCCTTTAATTATTTTCTCATTACTTTCTGCTTTTTAGAAAAGACTTTTACCCTCCCTCCCCTGAGAGTGCTTGAGGATTCTGTGTGATTTCATTTCTAACATGCTGCATTTCAAAAGACTTGCAGAATTAAATCTTGGCAGAAAAAGAGGGGGCTAATTAAGTGAGAGTGGGTCATATTCTAATTTCTCATTCTCAGTCAGAATGAAAGTCTTTTTAATTGTAAGGCTTAAGTTAAGGGACTAAAATTTTTATTCTAATAATTATGAACATCACCCTATCATACATAGGTCAAAAGAGAAACTTGTACAAATCCCATTGAGGGAAGCCATTAATGATTTCAGAGGGAAGGAGATGGGAGGCAAAGGAGAATAACAAGGGATCACAGGCAAAAGTGATACAGCTCTGGCGTTAGCTATCCTATGGCATGTAGTGAGTTAATCTTTTTGTTTTTTAAAGATTATTTATTTTGGAGAAAGAGAGAGAGCAGAGAGGAGCGGCAGAGGGAGAGGGAAGGAGAGCCTCCAGCAGACTCCTTGCTGAGCACAGAGCCAGACGCTGGGCTCCATCTCATGACCCTGAGATCATGACCTTAATTGAAATCAAGAGGCAGACACTTAACCAACTGAGCCACCCAGGTGTCCCAAAATGTATTACTCCTGTGGTCCTTGGTAGAGACCTAGACTATAGATTTAACAAGGGCTAGACTGTACTGAAATCAAAAAATATAAGAAGTCCTTTCCCCCTGACTTCATATTTCAGTTCCCTTTTTCATTGGCCTGACTCCTAATGTCTCCCCTTCCATTCTGCCCTTCTTCCCACAGAGAAGGTACCTATCTTGCCCTTAGTTACTTATCAACAATGCCATGACAGGCATAACCCCAGAAGGCCCTATTTAGAGAATCAACTGGCAGTGGTGTTTGGAGTTGGGTAATACGATGACTCTGTTGCTGCCACTTAAATGCTAAAGTCTTTGAGGCCAAAGAAGCTCACTCTCCAGTAAGTGGAGCATCAGGAAATTTGTCAGGGGGACAAGAGAAACATTTGAACTGGTAGCTCCCCAGTGTTTGAGTATAACTACATTTGTAAGGGATTGTGCATCAGATGCCCTAGCAATGATTCTTCATGGATGGCATCACTGCCACATTGTTCAGTACATTTTCTAGAGAATATGATAGGGAAGGATAAGAATTTGTTATTAGAGATCTTGTGTTGTGATATCTGCAAAGTGCTCTGACATTCATCATGTTCTTCCAGACTCTTGACATCATTATGGGGCTAGGACTATCAGACATTGTTATGTCCACTATATTAAATTAGAAACAAAACCTGAGAGACCAACCTACAGTCCTAATATTCACAAATCAACAACTGAGCTCCACTAGAAGTCAAGTGTCCTGCCTCTTAATCCATCTTGTGTGCGTGTGTGTGTATGTGTGTGGTATTAATTCTCCACATTCCTTTCACAGTAGAGTTCCATTTTGGAGTAGGTCCACTTAGGCCTATGAAATAGAAGCCAAAACAAACATATATAGTTCTTTGGTCTTTTGGCCCAGGTTCTCTAGAAAATAGAGCCTGAGACAAAACCTTACATGCCACTACTTTATTAGGGGTGTATCCCAGGAAATTAAGAGTTACAGAAAGAAAGAAATGAGGGAGGGAAGGGAGAAAAATTTAGTGGATGCTGTGATTTAGCACCTGGATCCTACTTCAGGAATGATAGGATTATGCCCCCAGCTGCTGGAACTGCTGCTAGGGGCATAATCCTTAGCTGTCAACCCTCTTCAGGAATTGTCTTCATTGAAGAGTGATGCCTCATTCTAGCGACACTCTCTTCCCAGTGACTGGTCCATGCAGCAACATAAAATCCTGGCCCTCTTGTCTCAATTTGAGATAACTTCGAAGGCTCATCTCAGTTTCAGAGTTCCCCCATAGAGTCAGATAATGCCTTTGTTATGGCTCATCATAGCCCACCTTTCTTTACCCACCTCTGTTTCCTTCCCTTTGCAAGATCACTCCCTAATAAACTTCTTGCATGTTAGTCTCTGACTTAGTGTGCTTCCCCAGGAGCCCAACTTGTAAAAATATGCATTAACGTTTTGCAATAGGCCTATGCTAACCCTCCTCCCCTCTGTCATAAGATAGTCCAAAGAGATCTGGATCATCTGCAGATCATTATACTAGTCCATTTCATTGAGGATGCCATGCCAATTGAACCATAAAAGTGAGAAGTGGTAAATATTTCGCGGGCTTTGGTAAGAAACAAATGCCCTAGCAGGTGGGAGATAACCCTTACAAAGACTCAAGGGCCTATTACATTAGTGGGAATTTAGGTGTTCTGTGCTGTAGGAATTTCCTCCAAATAAAAAGGAAATTATTGTATCTTTCATCTCCCACTACCAAAAAAGAATCACTACTCTAATAGACCTCAGAATCTAAGGTAGCATATTCAGTTGTTGGGAATACTGCTCTATACCAGGGGGCATGAGAGACTTCCAGCTCTGTGTGGGACCTAGAGTAGGAAAGAACTCTTCAGCTGGTACAGGCAACAGGCCTGTTGTTTGGGCCACACAAATTAGCTGACCCTATAGTGTTAAAGGCATCAACGATAGGAAAGTCATCACATGGAGTTTATAGTAAGCCCCATGGGAATGATAATACAGACTGCTAAGGTCGTGTCATATGTAGAGAAGAATTACAATCTTATTAAAAAACAATTTCTGTCCTACCACTAGGTAGGGATTGAATACCTGACTATGGGACATTAAGTGACTGTGGGGCCAGGACTGCCATCATGAGCAGGGCTTTGTCCAGCTCACCAGGCCTTTGGTTCAGGAGGGCAGAAGTAACCTCTCAAGATGGAAGAGCTGCATCCCAGCCTGAGCCCAAGCAAGACCAGAGTCTACAAGAAAGCTGCCTAACATGTGGCCCAAACCCATCATATCATCTGCCATTGTTGTTCCAGGTCCTCTCCCTGAGTCCACTCTTACAGCAGCAGGGGGAATCTCATGCACAGCAGATAGAGGAAAATCCTCAGTTTCACTGAGGTTCACTGATGGAATGGCTTGGTATATAGGTATAACTCAAAAGTGAATGGTGGCTATTTTACAGCCTGACTTGAGTGTGATCAGTGGGCAGTACTTTGGTTGGTGCTCCTGATTAACTGACTCTATGAACAAAGAGAACCTGCCCAAGGTTATAATATATCCAGATGCATGGGCAATGGAAAATGTCTTGTCCAGCTGATAAAGGGTCCTGAAGGAGAAAGATTGTAAGGATTAACATGTAGGAATGGGCACAATATATGAAGATTTCTGTATTACATGCAACATCTGATAGAGAGCATCTGTCACAGAAGAAGCACTAAACAATCATGTATGGAAAACAACTCAGAGAGTTGACATCAGCTACCTTCTGTCATTGCCCACTTAATGTTGGCATAATGACCTCATGACTGGAGTAACCACAGTAGCAGGACCCAACAATAGGAGCCCAATGGTATTCACTTCTGCTTATGTTGGCTGATCTATTATTGCCATTGCCAAAGTCCAACCTGCCATCAACTCTATGTCCCTGATATAACATCATCACTGAACAAGCCATTTGGTGGTAAATTGACATTAGTCCCCTTCAGTCTGGATGCTCTAGCAATTCATTCAATTACTATAGACATATTCCTGGCATGGGTTTCCCTTTCCTGCCCACAGAAACTACCAAAGATCTTACAGGGTATTTGATCTACTAGCATGTGATCCCACGTACTATTGCATCAGACCAAGGGACCTACTTTACACCAAAACGTGCACAAAAATAGGCACCTGACCCCATCATGGGCTTCACCACTCAGAAGGTACTGGCTTGATAGAGCAATGGATTGGCCTGAAAAAAGTACAGTGGAAGCATCAGCTCAGAAGTGATATCTTGCCAGAAAGGAAAACCTTCCTCCAGGATATAGTATACACTCGGAGTCAACAACTTTGTATGATATGTTCCCAGTTAGTAGATTAAATGAGTCCAGGACCAAGGAGTGGAGGCAGGAGTGGCCTTTTTACCCTCACTTTCAAGAGCCCATTGGGGAAATTTTGTGTTTCCCATCCTCTGTGTTTCTAGGGGTTCTGGTTCCAAAGAAGGAATACTTCCATGAAAGGACACATCAAGGGTCACATTGAACTCTAAGCTCTGGCTGCTGCTTGGGCACTTCAGACTTACCATCCTGTCAGGGTTTAACCAAAACTGCAGTCAGGCTAATGCTATACTATGAGGATATGAAGAAATATATTTTCCCTCCCCTTCAAGGTGAGCCACCTGGACGTCTCTTCAGATAGTAAAGGGCATGATGCTAGAAGTGCTCAGATTGCTCAGGGATGAGGGACTGAGTCATGCTGCTGAGTTAGCCACTGAGACCAGCAGAGGTGCAAGCTAAGGGTGAGGGGAACCAAAAGGGATGATAGAGGGAGATAATGAGTATCAGTCAAGGTCCTGAGACCAGCGGCTACAATGGTGGCTATCATCAACCCTATTAACCTTCTTCTTATTAAGTTTCTCCCAGAAAAACAGGCTCACCAGAGTCCTAAAAGAGCTGCTCCAAGTACTTATACAAAGCATTGGATCTGAGTAGTACAGGGTACATTGAAGTAGATGCTGTGATTCACCTCTCACATGCCTGTTCAGGAATGGTGGACTTATTCCCTTAACTGCTGGGATGGTGTCAGAAAAGAGCCCTCAACTGTCAACCTTCTTTAGGATTTGCTTCTCTCAAGGTCATGCTCCCACCCCAGGACATCCTCCACCCAATGACTGGCTGATGCGGGATGAAGAGTGCCCAGTCCCCTGGCACCAATTTGGGATAATTCTAGTGGGCCATCAAAGCTTCAGAACTATCTGTAGGAATGGCTGATGTCTTCATTGAGACTATATCAAAACCAAACTTCTTTTTCTGCTCAAACTATTTCTCTCTTCGCTTCTCTAGGCATCGATCCCAAAAGTTTTCCCTGATGCAGCACACTATAGTTTGTTCCCTGCTTCCCAGGGAACACAATCTGTGACAGAGATCAAACACAAAGGTGTATATTATCAAGATGACTACATCAATCGCCAAACATAACTGGTTGCCCAAGTGAAGGGCCTGACGCCATTCAAGGCGGCAGCCCTTTTGCTGTTTACATTAAGCTGAAGACATTCCAAAACGGTTCCTACACATGCAAATAAAGGATGGGACAAGAACCAATAGAAATGGTTCCTACATATGCAAATAGGGAATCGGACATGAACCAATAGAGGGTGATTCTCCATATGTAAACGAGGGACCAAGTGCGAGCCAATCAGGGTTATTGCCCTATATGCTAACGAAGGATGGAAAAACAACCAGTAAGGAAAACTCCCTGTCAGCAGTTTTTCCTAACTGACCAACACTCCTCGGACAACACAGCTTAAGTCACCTGAGACACCAATCATTTTCAAGGTTTTCAAGGTCACCCACACATGTAACTATGTGACTATGTACTTTTTGCATGTAAAATTGTCTATATAATCTCTGTAAAATTCCAGCGGGGGGCTCCTCCTGAACTCCGCTGCGTCGGTGTGTGGGACGAGCCCGAGCTGCAGCCCGCCCGCCTGAATAAAGCCTTGCTTTTGCATTTCGGAACGTCTGGTTCTCGGTGGTCTTTTTGGTGGTGGTCTCATGATCTGGGCATAACATTTGGGGGCTCGCCGGGATACCCCCAGAGACCCCCGAGACCCCAGACCCCGAAGGTAAGAGAACAGCGCTGTTGAATTGTTTTGTTCTGCCCTTTGTCTGTTCCTCCGCTTTGTTTTTGTTTTCTCTTTGCTCTCGTTCTCCCCCCTTGTGGTCGGCCGTACCATTTCGTACTTGAAGGGATTGTCGGAGCGGACGCGCTTACATGGCAATCCTGGAGGAACTGGGAGACGTCCCAGATCCTCACTTGAAGGGAGACCTTTGGAACCCCAGCTCGATACTTGTAGGGCGTAGGTCAGTCCGGTTTTTGGTTGCAACCAACCGGGAAGACCTCCTAACCAAGGTTCAACCCACCCACCTTGAACACCTTGAGTCTGCTCCTTCTGTTTTGTCACAGGAGTCCGCAGATTGGCTTGGGAGATCTCCGCCTCGTACCCGTAAGTCTTGTAATAAACAGGCCTGTGTGCGTTGTGTCTTCTGTTTTTGTGGAATCGTTCTACCCGTTACTATTTTGTGGACCATTCTGTTGGCTGACCGACTGACGAGACTGACAACTATGGGCAATATTCCATCCAGCCCCCTAGACTTGACCCTAGCCCACTGGAGGGAAGTTAAGGAAATAGCTCGGAATCAGAGTATGGCCGTTAAGAAGAACAGATGGATTACTTTGTGCAGGTCAGAATGGCCCACCTTTGAGGGAGCTAATTGGCCACCTGAGGGGAGCTTTGATATAAGTAAGATCAGAATTTTACAGCGCCTGATCTATACCCCTCGTTTAGGTCATCCAGATCAAGTTCCCTATATAGTCACTTGGAAAGAACTCGTAGATAAGGACGCCCCGACTTGGGTTAAGCCTTTCTTACCACCCAGTCTCTCTACTCCTTCTTCTTCCCCCGCCCCAATACTTGTTGAAAAAACACAGGGGGAAGAAAAAGAAGATGAGAAAATAACCAAGAAGGAAGAGAAAAAGCTGTACCCACCTATTCTCCAGGAAGAAAGTACAGAGGAAGGAACATTTCCCCCACCGTACTCTCTACCCCAGTTAGCCTTAACCGAGGCACAAGAAGAAAAACCTGAAGAGAACAAACATGTTTCAGCCGCCCCCCCCCGCCCCCGCTCCGGAGGGTCCCGCCCAGTCAACTCGCCGGCGCCGGGGAGTTACACCCCCTCATAATTCTATTGCTCTTCCCCTTCGCCCTGTAGGTCCTGAAGATGCAGATGGTCAACAACAGTTCCAGTACTGGCCATTTGCTACTAGTGATCTTTACAATTGGCGTGCTCAAAATGCCCCCTTTTCTGAGAAACCCCAGGATCTAATTCGCCTGTTTGAAACTATTCTTTTCACTCACCAGCCCACTTGGGATGATTGTAACCAGCTTTTACAGGTCCTTTTCACCACAGAGGAGAGGGATCGTATCCGGGAAGCGGCCCGGAGACTCATCCCCGGCCCCACCGGAGCGCCCATCACGGATCCTACCCAGATTGCTGCCTATTTTCTTGAGACCTGACCAGGATGGGACTACAATACGGCTGAAGGTAGGGAACGACTCCTCATCTACCACCAGGCTCTGTTGGCAGGTCTCAAGGCGGCGGCTCGCCGACCTACCAATATGGCCAAAATTTATGATGTTAAACAAGGAGAAAATGAAAGTCCGGCAGCATATCTTGAGCGATTCATGGAGGCTTTTAGCCAATACACTCCATATAACCTGGAGACCCAAGAGTCAGCTCAAATGATTATGTTTGCCTACATAAATCAGGCTGCGCCTGACATAAAGCGGAAATTACAGGCTCTAGACAGGCTCGATGAAAAATCTGTTAGGGATCTAGTAGCAGCGGTGGAAAAGGTTTATAATAAAAGAGAGACGGAAGAACAAAAACAGGAGAGAAAGAACAGAGAACATGAAATCATGCGTGAGAAAAGGGATAGAGCAAAAGAAAAAAGTTTGGCTAGAATCTTGGAACAACAACAGGCCCAACACAAGAGGGACCTCAGGGAAATCCTGGCTTCTGTACAAGCGGGAGACTTTAAGCGACCTTCCTCTATGGGGAAGGAACAGAGACCCAAACCTCAATGGAAAGTAAAAGTGGGAAAAAACCAGTGTGCCTATTGCAAAGAGGAGGGACATTGGATCAAGAATTGCCCAGAACTAGCTAAAAAGAAAGAAAAAGAGCAAAAAGCAGGAGCGAGAGTGTTGCCAACTGTGGAGTTAGCAGAAGACAGTGACTGAGGAAGTCAGGGCTCAGACCCCCTCCCTGAGCCTAGGGTAACATTAAGAGTGGAGGGGAATCCAGTTACATTCATGGTAGATACAGGAGCAGAAAACTCAGTGTTACTAGCTCCGAGAGGACCAATGTCTACTAAGACAACATGGGTACAAGGTGCAACTGGCATAAAACCCTATAGATGGACTACCCGGAAGACAGTAGACTTGGGAATAGGCCAAGTAACCCACTCATTTTTAGTTATTCCTGACTGCCCCTATCCATTGCTTGGACGTGATCTGCTAACAAAAATGAAAGCTCAGATACAGTTCACGGGCAATGGGGCTTCTGTGATGGACTTAAAAGGAAAGCCTGTTAGTATACTAATAACTAGTAAGTTAGAAGAGGAATATAGGCTGTACCAGCATCCCAAGCTTGAGTCTCCAGAAAATGAGTGGCTACGGGCATTTCCCCAAGCACGGGCAGAAACTGGGGGAATGGGACTGGCAAAACATCGTCCTCCAATCTTTGTGGAGCTTAAAGCTGGGGTAGATCCAGTAAAAGTTCGCCAGTACCCTATGTCACTAGAAGCAAAGAAGGGGATTACTCCTCACATCAGAAAATTATTAGATTTAAGAATCTTGAAACCCGTCCAGTCAGCTTGGAATACCCCACTGCTGCCTGTCAAGAAGCCCAATTCTGATGACTATAGACCAGTACAAGATTTGAGAGAAGTTAACAAGAGGGTGACGGACATTCACCCAACAGTCCCAAACCCATATACCCTGCTGAGCTCCCTATCACCAAGCCATATGTGGTATACCATGTTAGATCTAAAGGATGCCTTTTTTAGCCTGCCCTTAGCCCCACAGAGCCAAAACTACTTTGCGTTTACCTGGCACGATCCTGAAATTGGGATAAGCGGTCAACTGACCTGGACCAGACTGCCTCAAGGATTCAAGAACTCGCCTACCATCTTTGATGAGGCGCTACATGAAGACCTAAGTGAGTACCACTCCAAAAATCCCGAAATAAGCCTATTGCAATATGTGGATGACTTGTTAATAGCCGCTCCAGACCAGGATAGCTGCCTAAAGGGAACGGCTAGGCTCTTAAAGACTCTTGGCAACCTGGGCTATAGGGCCTCAGCTAAAAAGGCACAAATCTGTAAACCTGAAGTCACTTATCTGGGCTTCATACTGAAGGAGGGCAAGCGTTGGCTGTCAGATGCACGTAAAGAAACCGTGCTAAGAATCCCTGTGCCTAAGTCAGCCAGGCAAGTCAGAGAGTTCCTGGGAACAGCGGGCTTTTGCCCGCTGTGGATACCTGGGTTCGCTGAGATGGCCAAGCCTCTATGTGAAGCCCCAAAAATCTTCCCGAATTTCATTGGACTGAGCAGATGCAGAAAGCCTTTGAGGCCATTAAGAGAAGCCTCCTAGAGGCTCCTGCCTTGGGCTTACCTGATGTGAACAAGCCATTCACGCTATTTGTGGCAGAAAATAAAGGAGTTGCAAAGGGGGCACTCACCCAGCCAATTGGACCTTGGAAACGGCCGGTGGCCTACTTGTCAAAGAAATTAGACCCGGTCGCCGCTGGGTGGCCCCCATGTCTGAGAATTATAGCTGCAGTAGCTCTCTTAGTGAAAGATGCTGATAAATTAACTTTGGGACAGAACCTGACCGTGGCCACTCCTCACGCTCTAGAGGGAGTGCTAAAACAACCGCCCGACCGGTGGATGAGCAATGCCCGCATGGTCCATTACCAGACTTTGTTACTCAACCCTGAGCGGATTAGCTTTTGTGTACCTACAGCATTAAATCCAGCTACTCTGCTGCCAGACCCAGATCTAGAAGTTCCCTTGCATAACTGCGAGCAGATCCTGGCCCAAACGCATAGCCTCAGGCCAGACTTATCTGATTTGCCACTACCACATGCAGAGCATACTTTGTTTACGGATGGCAGCAGCTTCATTCAAGATGGAAAAAGGTACGCGGGTGCGGCGGTCACTACGGACACAGAGGTAGTGTGGGCGGAAGCCCTCCCCCAGGGGACATCTGCACAAAGGGCAGAATTAATGGCACTAACAAAGGCCCTACAGATGGGAAAAGGAAAAAGACTAAATATATATACGGACAGCTGGTACGCTTTTGCCACCGCACATGTCCATGGAGCCATCTACCAAGAGAGGGGGCTACTGACAGCTGAAGGGAAGGCCATTAAGAACAAACAGGAGATTTTAAGTCTCGTCCAGGCCCTATGGAAGCCTGCAGAAATTGCCGTTATGCATTGTTCGGGTCATCAAAAGGGAGCTGATCCAGTGACTAGGGGAAACAATTTGGCCTACCGGGCCGCCAAGGAAGCGGCCCTCCAGCCCAGCACCAGGGTGTTGACTCTAGTGGACCCAGGGCCACGAGAGTTGCCTCCTATACCTCAGTATTCTCAAGAAGACTTAGAATGGATAAAGAAAATTCCCATGGCCCACAAGCCTCCAGACAGAGAAGGAAACAAAGGTTGGTGGAAAACTTGTGAGGGGAAGCTTATCTTGCCGCAAGAGTTGGGCAACAGGATTCTTGAGAGGATCCACCGAGCTTCTCACATGGGAACTCGAAGAATGCAGGACTTGCTTCGGCACTCCAAAGTGAAAATTAGACAAGGAAATCAGCTTATTGAGGACATTGTTAAAAATTGTAAGGCCTGCCAGCTCACTAACGCCCCCAATCAACCGGTTACACAAGGAGCTCGCCTTCATGGGGATAGGCCAGGTATGTATTGGGAAGTAGATTTCACCGAGATTAAACATGGAAAATTTGGATATAAGTATTTGCTAGTTTTTGTAGACACCTTTTCAGGATGGGTTGAAGCTTATCCCACCAAGCATGAGACTGCGAATGTCGTGGCCAAGAAGATCCTAGAAGAGATCCTGCCCAGGTATGGCTTCCCATCCACCATTGGGTCGGACAATGGACTGGCCTTCATCTCAAAAGTAAGTCAGGGAATAGCCGCTGCGCTGGGGACAAATTGGAAATTGCATTGTGCTTATAGACCCCAGAGTTCAGGACAGGTAGAAACAATGAATCGGACTCTAAAAGAGACCTTAACTAAATTGGCCTTAGAGACTGGCGCAGACTGGGTGTCACTCCTTCCTTTTGCTTTGTTTAGAGTAAGAAATTCTCCCTATCAGCTTGGCTTTACTCCTTTTGAAATAATGTATGGGCACCCCTCACCCATTATCCCTAGCCTTCAGACTGAATTGCTTACGGACTTGGATGATACTGAATTCTTGTGTAAACTTGACTATTTGCAGTTTGTGCATAAGAATGTATGGCCTCGACTTAAAGCATTATATGATTCCGCTTCTGTCCCTACCCCCCATTCATTCAGACCAGGGGACTGGGTGTTTGTCCGAAGGCATAACCTGAGGTCCTTGGAACCGCGGTGGAAGGGACCCTACATGGTGCTGCTGACTACACCCACTGCCCTCAAGGTGGACGGCATCACCGCTTAGGTCCATCACTCCCACGCCAGACCAGCGGACCCCTTCACCCTGGAGGAAAACTACCGTGGTGAAACATGGGAGGTCTTCAAGAATCCAACCCAGCCGCTTCTCCTTCGCCTCAAGAAAAGAAAATTGGACTAAGTACTGTTTCGACCCAGGGACTGAATTTTTGCAAGGCACTATTGGGACTCCTTCTAATACCCTTGTCAGCCATAGCCTTGGGTTCCAATCCCCATCAACCCTATAATGTCACTTGGCAGGTTATAGACGCCAGCTCGGGAACAATACTTAATCAGACTACTCAGGCCCACCCCCCAGACACATGGTTCCCTAACCTCCAAGTGGACTTCCAAAACTTCTTTCCCCATGTTCCATACGCACCCACATTTACCGGTGCCTATAACGACCCAGGAACCTTCCAAAAGCTCCATTTCTATGTCTGCCCTGGCCATTCACCCCATCTGCGACCCGCACCCCTTTCCCGACCCATGCCCCGCCACCCATGTGGAGACGCGGCAGATTATTTCTGCGCCTCCTGGTCATGTGTCACGACGGGACACATATGGTGGATACCCCCAAAAACTGGTGACTTAATCACCGTCCAACGCACCGGGTTCCCATCACCTTGCAATAAGGGCCAATTATGTAACCCTATAATAATCTCCTTTACCGAACAAGGTAAACTGGCTCAGGACTGGGGACACGGAAAAACCTGGGGAATTCGAATATATGATAAGGTAAGACTTTCACCCCAAGACCAGGGGATGCTATTTACCATTCGCAGACAAACAAATCCTCTTACCACAGCGGTCAGACCCAATAAAGTACTGAACCCCGGGTCAAAGTCTCCAAGACCTAAACCTTCACCCCCACAGGCAACCACCACTAGTCCACTCTCTAGGGTACCCCTAGATCCCACTAACCCAGTACCTATAGATGAAGATCCGTTATGAAAACTATTGGTTACGACATATAAAGTCCTCAATGCCACCAACCCAAACTCCACATCCTCCTGTTGGCTATGCTATGATGTTAGGCCCCCTTTTTATGAAGCTATAGGTCTCCATAGCACTTATAACACCTCCACAGAATCAAACCCCTCCTACTGCCCCTGGCAGGACCGTAAAGTCGGCCTGACCCTACAGTCTGTACAGGGCCAAGGACTCTGCCTAGGGACAGTGCCGGCTAACAAAGAAGACTCCTGCGCCCACATAGAGACAAATCCACACCTTAATAACATCAAATGGCTTGTCCCAAGAAACAATGGGTGGTGGATATGTTCTGGGACTGGCCTAACCCCTTGCCTCTCAATAGCAGTCTTTAATGCTTCCAAGGAATTTTGCATTTTGGTTACCATTATGCCCCACATTCTATATCACCCTGAGGAAAGAATGTATTCCTACTGGGGCTCAGATAACCACCAAATGGCCAAAAGAGAACTTGTAACTGCTCTAACAGTCGCAACCCTATTTGGTTTAGGCGCTGCAGGGGCTGGAACAGGCATAGTTGCTCTAACTACCCAACAGACAGGGATAACCTCCTAAGGGCAGCCATAGATGAGGACCTCGAAAGAATAGAAAACTCCATCAGTCATTTAGAAAAATCCCTCACCTCCCTGTCCGAAGTGGTACTCCAAAATAGAAGAGGCCTTGACCTCTTATTCCTCCAACAAGGGGGTCTATGTGCTGCCCTAGTGGAAGAATGCTGCTTTTATGCAGACCACACAGGAGTAGTTAGAGATTCCATGGCCAAAGTCAGAGAAGGCCTGCTAAAACGGAAAAAGGAACGGGAAGCACAACAAGGCTGGTTTGAATCCTGGTTTAATAGCTCACCGTGGCTTACCACATTAATATCTACTTTATTGGGACCCTTGGTAATTATTATTCTGTTGTTAACATTTGGCCCTTGCATTCTGAACAAATTGGTAAAGTTTATGAGGGACAGACTGAATACCATACAATTAATGGTACAGCAAACCAGATATATACCTCTTCCAGACAAAGAATTGTTGGAGTTAAGCTTCGGGCCTGAACCACAGGATTGTGTTTCATGTCCGTAAGTCAAGGGAGGAATGAAGGGCCTGACGCCTTTCAAGGCGGCAGCCCTTTTGCTGTTTACATTAAGCTGAAGACATTCCAAAACAGTTCCTACACATGCAAATAAAGGATGGGACAAGAACCAATAGAAATGGTTCCTACATATGCAAATTGGGAGTCGGACATGAACCAATAGAGGGTGATTCTCCATATGTAAACGAGGGACCAAGTGCGAGCCAATCAGGGTTATTGCCCTATATGCTAACAAAGGATAGAAAAACAACCAGTAAGGAAAACTCCCTGTCAGCAGTTTTTCCTAACTGACCAACACTCCTCGGACAACACAGCTTAAGTGACCTCAGACACCAATCATTTTCAAGGTTTTCAAGGTCACCCACACATGTAACTATGTGACTATGTACTTTTTGCATGTAAAATTGTCTATATAATCTCTGTAAAATTCCAGCGGGGGGCTCCTCCTGAACTCCGCTGCGTCGGTGTGTGGGACAAGCCCGAGCTGCAGCCCGCCCGCCTGAATAAAGCCTTGCTTTTGCATTTCGGAACGTCTGGTTCTCGGTGGTCTTTTTGGTGGTGGTCTCATGATCTGGGCATAACACAAGTTTTATAGGACAAATAGAGAGACTGTATGAAAGAACTACATCTCAGAATTGACCATGTGGATGGAGAGAGGAGAGGAAGACAGAGTACTTTATCTGCTGGCTCCTTCCTCTCTCCCACAGGTCCAAGTCTGCTCCACTGGGTGACAGCACCTCCATACTTCTACATTTGTTCCCTCAGCTGTTGCAAGTGACCACTGGGAAAGCCAGATCCTTCTCTTGTGAGAGCCAGCCAGTGTCTCAGTACAGGGAGTTCTCCTTGTCAGTTAGAAGTTCCCATGGGGCTCCCAAACCTATGGTGGTGGTAGCCACAGCAGCCAGAATTTCTGACCACAGGCAGAACATGAGCCATCAATTCTGTCCTTTGATCAGATGGGAGAGCAGGAGACTGAGGATACAGGGCCGAGTAGAGCTGTGATGGAACATAAACCATGATCAGTATAATTGGTGGGGATATATATACATACATCTAATTTCTGAAGGACCTAGCTGTATGTTTATCCTACTACAAAGTATATACTTCTCTCATCTGATTTTGGGGGAGGGAGGAAGCAGAATAGTGAGAGTGACAAAACAATAACAATATTAATAATAAATCTTATGATTGTGTCGTTCTTCATGGCTAACAAAAATGGAAAATATATGCTTTTGTAGAAGAGAAATTGTGAGACCTTTTCCCTGCACTCACTCAACAAGCATTTCAACTTATTCTCTCTTCCAGCAAAGTGGAGGATTTGATGGCTGGCCTCAACTGGATTTTCCTATGCAAAGGAAGGCTAGGAAGAAGCCATAGACACCCAGGGATTGAAGGACACTGGAGGCGACACATAATCCAACCGCCTCACTTCACAAATTAGGAAGCTGATCCAGAGAGCGAAAATGAGCTCTGTGTCAGCTTTTGATTTAGGAGAAAATGATTAAGAAAGAAGTGATTGCATGACTGTTAAAATTAAGTGGTGTCCTCGTTAAAACTTCGCCTCTGAGGAAAGAGCAGGCATGGGTGGAGGCTTGAGTTTACTGAATCCCTACTATGGTCCATGGATTTCATGTTCATTATTTCCTCTAGTCAACTGATTAATCTTCACAAAATCCTCAGAGACAGATATCATTACACCTATTAATTAAGAAGTTGAGTAGCCTGTACAAGGCCAGACTAATAATTAGCAGCTTCTGGAATCAAACCCTGATTTCTAACCCAAAGTGTTATGTCCACACAACAGAATCGCACTGACTCCAGAAGTGAAGCAGTTAAAAGATTACTGAAGCCCCAAACAATGAAATCATATTTTCATCTCAGTATGCTGTTTCCACTTCCTTTTCATTATGTGAGTTAAAAACATCAAAGATTAGAGAACAATGGCTTTTCCCAAGTTAACAAGAGCTTAACTTTCCATTTGACTCAATAAAACACAACATAAATATGAGCAAAAACATTTGGGAAAGACACAGTTCCAAATCTCCTCACCACCAGCTGGGTCAGAAGCACTCAAGTCCTTCCACCCCAGTATCACTCTATGTAAAATGAGGGCGTTGCCCTCCTGGGCCTACTAGCTCTAAAACATAACATAACACAATACAACACAGCACAACATAGCCACTATGGGCATGCACGGTTCCTTTCTTTTCCTTTAATGTTTTCAAGGGAAATCCTTGAAACTTCCAAGAATAGCACTACCAAGAAGGAAGGGGCAGTCTTACTAAGCTGCTGGCCTAGGGCACACACAGGAAATGCAGTTGATTCTGGAGCCTGGAGCAAGTCACCCAAGTCACCGTGAGCATTCTGAGCTTTCACCTGTGGTGAGTTAGAGTCACTGCCTTATGCTGGCTGTCCGCACAGCTCATGGGCAGCCGGGATGCTATTGTTATGGCCTGGTCAGCTCTCGGGCATTGCTTGGGAAAAGGTAAGTGATCCCTTTAGACTCACTTATCTGATCACTCTCAGGGAATATTTAATTTTTTTCTTAAATAAGTCATTGGCTTCCTCCCCCCGCTTTTTCCCCTCCTCCCATCTCTCTCCCCTTCTCATGCTTACTATACACCGGGCACAGTTCTAAGTACTTTACATGTTTTAACCCTGAAAAAGTTATATTTGCTATTCTCATTTTACAGACGAACCCACTGACATACAAAAAAGTTAAATAAATATCCTTGGTCCCACAGTAGATACATTTGGGGACCAGAGCTTGAACCCAAGCAGCCTGGCTCAGGAGTCTTTCACCCATAATCTCAGTGCTATTCAGTTATCAGTTAAAGTCATAAGCTGCACAAGCTTCCTACTTCCCAGACTTGGTTAACCAGGTGCTTGTTGACAAAGGTCACTAAAAATACTTGGGTCAACCCAAAGCATTTTCATCCACTTTTAGCTTATTTGCAAGTCTGAAAGACAATCACAGTGAAATTGCAAGTTTCTAACAGCACGACCTTGGGCTGCTTAAGGTCACAGTTGTGTACCCGTTCAATTGATTCCTTTATTCTTCATGTCAGCTTCAGGCTCACGTGCAGCCTTCCAGCCTCCATGTTCCAGCCACTGCTGCCATCCTACGCACTGTCATGCCTCTGTGCTTTGCCTACACTCTTCCTCCTGGCCCTAATGCCCTTCCTTCCCTTCTGTACCTTAGGGACAAAGGCCATCCTTCTAGCCCTACCATTCTAGACAGTTAAGTAGAAACATTATAATGACTTCTGTGTCTTTTGCTCCTCTAGATTGAATATCCCCTGAGGGATATGCAATGTTTTATTCTTCTGTATGTCATTTCCCATAAGAGTTAATACAATAAACACACCAAGTTAACTTATACATGTTTTATCAAGAAAAATGTAAATGTGAAGAAAACCCTTTTAAGTGTATCTGGTATTTAAAACATTAATAATTCATCTTAGGGAAGAGTCATTCAGCGCTGAGTTCATAATCTGCTTACTCTAAGACCTTCAACAAGCAAGACAAAAATATATATATAAAGATAATACAATGAAAAAGTTCATGATAAAAATAAACTTGTGTTATTATACGTAACCCACTGTGATTTGTCACAAACTGTCAAGTACCTAAGGGTCATTCCCCTCTGTTAGTACAATGCTTGGCTGGAAGAGATGCATGTTATCTGCTACAAGGGATTTGGAATTTAAGGCTTGCACAGTGCAAGGTAATTTAAGTTTATTTAGGACCTAAGACAGTGCCACAAAGAGAGTTCTCAAAACTTAACAAGAAGGACTGGACTTGCTGCTCTTCTTGGAGAGAAGAGCTTGGGCTCTTCTGCAGATAGGACTAAGTTGAGGGTTGTCTGGCTGGGGTCTCACACTATCTTATCAACCAAGAGCTGATGAGCACAGATGTGCCACAGCTGTGTTCATCTGACACTTTCTTGAGCTCATAGGAGCATGTGATGAGGATCCAGCAGAGTCTGGCTAGGATGTGACCCCCACCTCATCCAGTAAAGGAAAACCAACATGGGAAGCAGGTCAAAAGAGCACACACCAAATACTATGGACAAGTGGATCTGGAGCCTTATGGGAAAGGCAGATTGATACCAATATTTAGTTTTTATTTTATGTTACTCATTAGAAACCAGTCAGAAGAGAACTAACATGTGATTCACGGCTAGATAATAACTGTAATAATAAAGTACACACAAAATAGCATCATTAAACTATTGGTTGACTTTCTTCCACATTAAACAATTGGTTGACTTTCTTCCACTTTACACCGAGGGCCTATTTTAGGATAAGAAGGAAATTGATACTCTATTTTAGGAATTTCAGGGACTAATTTTGCTCAAACTGAAAAATGTGTGAACTCTCTTTACCCGTAATCCCAGTTCCCTGAAGGTAATATAGGTTCACAATTCTTTATCAACAATTTTGAAAACCAAAAGTTTTTCAGAATTCATTTAGTAGCAATATCCGATTGGAACTCTCTTGGCAGCAAAGTCAGATCTAAATACATAGGAAGCTGTTTAGAATCTTTATTTATCCCCCTCAGTGTGAATTATTTATACAGTTCTTAACAGAAATATGAATGTGTTTAATTTGGGTTGCTACCCCAGATCTGGAAGAAGGTGTCTACCATATGCCCGTTTCACCTTCCTATTAATGACAAACTCTGCATCCTGAAACACTCCCAATTTCAAAGGTTTCAGGTATTTGACAGTGGACTTGTAAACACCAGTCTTCTTGTCATCCTACAGAGACTCAAATGCATTTTGAGGGGCAATCAACCAGCAGCTTGATGTTTTATCTCCTATGGGCTGCACGTGAAAAAAAATTAAAATTTTTGGTGGATTTCAAAATAAATCAGGGGAGGTTATCATCATGCTTTTTTTTTCTCCCCACATGGATAAAGAGTTGATTTTCCATCTTTTAACTGCTAAAATCATAAAATTATTCTCTCTCCTGGGCTTATAAAAACAATTATCCTGGGTTTATTAAAAAAAAAAATCCTCTTTTATCCCCGGGATGGTGTCCCTTCTATTCAGTGAAGGTGAAAGGAGAGTGTTTATTCTGCATTTTCCACACCACCCAGTCAATTCTAGGGATAGAGCACCAGGTACAAAAGTTAGGAGGTTCTCAAAGATAAACAGTTCTAGGCTCTGGTCAGGCCTCACTCTCTTTGATAGGTAATAAATCCAAGACAAAGAATAGATGTTCCTTCTTAGAGGTTAGTGATGATCCTAGTTGTTTTTCTTCTTATTTTCTTTCTTCTTCTTACTCAATTATTTAGTCCAAGGCTCTACATATAGTAGGTAAGCTGTGGAATGTCCATTATAAATCACAAATTGGTTAACCAGCTTTAGGTGGGGGTAGGGGTATGTCTCACAGCTCTCATCTCCTTCTCCTCCTGTGTTGTATTCTGGGGGCTTCCTTCTGTTCTCTTTCTACTGACTCCTTTTATTTTTCTACGTCTAGTTTACTCTTTGTTTCATATATTAAGATCCTTTCTACTTCCAGTAACTGTGTTTTCATTTCTATTATTTATAGTTGGTCTGTTTTCATATGTTCCTACTCTTCTTTGAGAACTTTATGTTCTTATTTCCAGGATGTTCTTCACTTCTATATTTTTGAGAAATTAAAGCACACTTATTTTAAAGCAGAATGCTGTCTTCTTTGCATTTTATCATTCGTGAATTCTTCTTATATATGAAACTTTTGACTGTCTCACATGGAAAGGATTTCCTCGTGTGCTTTATAATTTTTCTTTCTTTTTTTTTTAAAAAGGATTTTATTTATTTATTTGATAGACAGAGATTATAAGTAGTCAGAGAGGCAGGCAGGGAGAGAGGAGGAAGCAGGCTCCCTGCCAAGCAGAGAGCCCCATGCAGGGCTCAATCCCAGGACCCTGAGACCATGACCTGAGCCGAAGGCAGAGGCTTTAACCCACTGAGCCACCTAGGCGCCCCCTTTATAATTTTTCAATCATCACTTTACTTACCAAAAGTTTCTCAATTGCAAAAGACCTTATTTTTATCCACAGCTCTCCAGATCCCCTGGATTTATAGTTGCCTTATTCAGCTTTCTGTGTTGTTTGCCTATTTAGGCTACTGGTTAGAGTAGCTTCTTAACCCTTTCTGTCCTTGCTGCTGTTTTTGTTAAATGACCTCACTGAAAATAATGTCCCTGTTTCCTTTTCCCAAGAAATACTTACACAGATAGGCACTTAATCATTTTATCGATAACTTCAGGAAGGTTTTAGACCCCTCAAAGCCTAGTCAGTCATCCTGCAGGAGTATTTAGATCTCAGATTAAGAACTCTGGGGTAGAGATTTTGCTTTGTCTCATGTGGGTGGAAAAATTCTAGATGTTGAACTTCCTTGCAGCACATCCGTCACAATGCTCTTGAAGGGTTTTGTCACAGATAAGTGCTGCATTTTAATTTTAGACATCCTTAATGGGTGTGTAGTGGTAGTTTGTTGCGGTTTTAATTTGCACTTCCCAATGACTAATGATGCTGAGCATTTTTTCTTATGCTTATTTGTATTCTTATAATTTTGGGGGTTTTTGGTAAAGTATTCAAATCTTTTGCCCCTTAGTTAAAAATCAGATTGTTTTCTTTTTATTGGGACTTTAGAGTTCTTTATATACTCTAAATGCTAGTCCATTATCAACTACATGATTTGCAAATATTTTCTCCCACTCTATGGCTTGTATTTTTATTCTCTTAATAATGTCTTTGAAAGATTAGAATTTTAAAATTTTGACAAAGTCCAATTTTTTAACTTTCTCTTTTGTGGATTGTGCTTGTGGTGTTATACCTATGAAATCTTTGACTAACCCATTATTTTTCTTTTTTAAGTTTTGTAATTTTAAGTCTATGATCTATTTTAATTTTTCAGATATGGTGTACATTTCCTGCATATTTTAAACCATATTTTAAAAAATATTTTATTTCTCCTTTTTGTTTGGAGTTGTGGGGAACTGGTTATGAACTCACTTACTCCAGCAGATTGATCCTTAGTTGGTACTATGTTATACGCTGTTTTCATTCAATAATTCATTTGCTTGATATGCAAACTAATTATATATGGGCTAATTGGCTCATTTCCAATTAAGAGAGGGAAATGACTGGCCATGCATGAAATACTGGTTAAGGCAGAACAGTATGTAAATTATTTTTTCCTGACTCTCAACAGACCCTCTGACTTTCCTAAACAACTGTGCTAGGGGGGTTATTTGCATAATGAGATCAAACCCATACATCGTCAAATGCATATTTTTAATTAAGTAGTATATATCAGTGAGATGTAAGTAAATCAGTGCAAAGGTGATTAGTAAATTGGAAATATACTGTCAGCTCATGAAAACATCTCTTCAAAATATGAAGCACTTATGAAATATATTTAACAAATACACATGTTATGATGGGAACTGATGTTAAGGTTTAGGGCTTTCTAATATTGTTTTGAACTTTAATATATTTTTTTACCAAGTTTCTAATACTGAAAAATGCAGATATTCATTCACACTTTTTTAAAAAGAACATAAGTAAGTTTATAAAATAAATAAGTTATAAAAATAAGTCACAGAAATGAAAAGTACAGCATAGGGAACACAATCAATAATATTGTAAAAATGTTGTATGATGACAGATGGTAACTACACTTATTATGGTGAGCAGTGATTAATGTATAAAATTGTGGAATCATACGCTGTATCCCAAAACTAATATAACATTGTATGTCAACTATATTTTGGTAATGAAAACAAAAATAAATTAAAAAATATGTTTCTTTGTGACCCAGAAAAAAAAAGAGCTTCTTTTATAAGAAAAAAAATATTTTAAGAAGAGAAAAAAAATCAAAAGAAAACAAAGGACCTTAGAATGAGGTAGTAATATCTGGAATACATATTCATGACTGGTTTGAAAAATGTAGGTCACTGTGATGTCACTTTATCTTTTGTATAAAAATCCCCAAAATCATAAAATGTAAATCATCAGGAAAATGTCTCTGCATTTTCACCTTTCTGGGAAATCCACTGCTAACAATTTTAACTATTGTAAAAAGTTTTTTTTTTTTAATTGTAAAAAGCTTTTAACCAATGTTTGTCTTAGGATGGGAATATATTTAATTGAGAAAGTGCTTAAGGGAAAATGTAAGTCCTTAGCAGGGTCCTGATACTGATGAAAATTTTGATGTAAAACAAGAGCAAAACTTTACTTGTTACTTTGGAGAAAGGGAGATGAGAGAGAGAACACGAGATCAGCTGGGTTGCAAACAACTGCCATACCCTGTCATGAACTTCTGCCTCAGTCCCAGTCTCCTCAGATCTTCAGTAAAATGCACACACAAATCACAAAACATATATTACTGGATATCTTGTGAGCCTGATGGAGAAGCCAGACCCTCATCCTGAACATAGCACAAAGACATAATATGAGGATGAAGATCTTGAAGAAGTAAATATAGGAACTCGCAGAAACCATGGGATTTGTCTGATAGGACTGTGGAATTGGTGTTTGGACCAAGTTTAACCAGATCTCTAGGGGTCAGGAAGCCCCCAGTGAGGGGGGGATCATCTGGGCTACATACAGATTTTACTGGTGTAAAAAAAGAACAGGGCATATACTTACTGATAAACACATGTCCCCAAAATATTATTAAATAGGAAAAGCAAGTTGTATTCATTCTATTGTTCCAAATTCAACCAGAAGTTGAATTTCAAGGGAAGAATTTATTTTGCAAACCATATCTACATTAAGAATGAGTTCAGATACAAGCAAGAGGTCCTGGCAGTGAAATCTATGTGGAAGGGGTTGGGGAGAGGGTGAGAAAACAGAGTTGTGAAGGAGGTGGCAGAACAGAATTTACAAGGAAAAGTAGGGGCACAGAAGACTACATCATTTACCCAGCCCAGTGAAAAGTGGAAATCTGGGGCCTCTTGCGAGAAATTTTGAAGATTTCCAAGATGGCGACTGCAGATTTAATAAATTGCATATGGGGACTCCCTCTATATGCTGGTCCTGTGCAACTGCATAGGTCAGATGCCCAGGAAGCCAGCCATTAGAGGACACAATTTGTAATTCTTTTACCTCATTGTACACCTCTTTTTCCTTTAATTGCCTACCTTTTGGGGAAATGTCTCTTTTCTTCCAAAGAAAACACATGGTGACACAATGAAGGTTTATTTGGCCCAGATCTCCTTGCTTGCCATCTATCCTTGCTCATCTCAGCTTGGCAGTTTGGAAGGCAACTCTTGCAAATTCTTCCTGGGAATCACTCAAATCTCTTGCATTGACCAAGACCTGAAATCTCTGATACACTACACTCTATTATACCATATGCTTATTTATTATTTCACATTTCCAGTTAAACTATCTTCCTGCCTGATTGTTGTAGGAGCAGTGAGGGGGAGAAGAACACACGCAGTAGGTTGTTAATACTACTTTATGATTCAATGAATTAATAACGATTTCATTCTAGTCCCAGTTCTGAATGCTCCTGGGAAAGGCATTGAGAGGCTTCGGCTCCTCTTCTAAAAAATAATGAATTGAGACAAATATCAAGTCTAACATGGTCTAGGTGGTTCAGTGTGTAGAAAGATAACATTTAAAAAGAGAAGAAGCTGAAAAGGTGGTAAGGGCTTACTTCTAGCATGTAGTTCTCTCTGCTTTGGGAAAGCAATATGCAATCTGTTGGAACAGGTAAAATTTCATAAACACAATTTCTTGATTTCTAATACATACTCAGTTAATGGATGTACTTATAACTTCCATATTAATAATTCACAGCTGCATTATTTATTCTATATGTTCAAATATGCCATTATGTTATTTCCTACATAGAAGATATGGCTAAGGAAGGTAGGGTGTGGCTATATCTAGTTGCCTATCCAGACTACTACTTGGGTAAGAATTGAGGTCAAGGTTTGTAACCCTGTGTCTTGGTCTTTGGGCAGACCAAAACTGGTTGTCCTCATGAGACATTTCCTTACATACAATGTGCATCCTCAAAGCATACAAACTGTTGTTATTTCTAAAAGAAATAGCAATAGAAGCAAGCAAATGACCAGAAAACAAGTGCTATTATACAAGATCCAATATAAAGCTAAACCACAGCTGCACTTGAAAAGAGGCTTCCTGTATCCACAGGCAAGAATCAAGAGGTTAATCACCACTACTAATACTAGCTGATCCAAATTCTCTTGGAAATTTTAAACTTCTTTTTGGGCCAGAGTCAACAAGGGGAAATAATGGCCTCCCTACTTGCAGTTAAATATCTATTTTACCCTCTCTCTCTTCAGAAGTAGACACAGAATGGATAAAACTTCTTCCCAATAAAGCCTCCCATATTTAAAGTAGCCTAATAGCAAATTTAGAATGCTACTACATGAGTGAGTTCGATTAAATCTAGTGAACAGACTTTTCATATCAAATATAATAGCATTTTTTTCCCCTCCTCCCCCACTTTTTCTCATTCAGAATTATCAGCAAAGTGGACAATTCAAAGAAAACAATTCTGTTTGGGAAAATTAATTGTAGTGAAAAAAGAAAAACAATCCTGCAAAATTCCATGAAGTTGAAAAAGAGCTTATATAGTTTAGCAGGACAGTAAGATAAACATAGAGCTAATTATGAGGCAGTAGAAAGACAACTGGACCCTGAGTTTTAAAGATTTGAATTGTAATTTTGTCACTTATTAGCTTTGAGGATTTAGATAAGCTTTAAAACTACTCCAGACCTCTTTTTCCACTATATAGGGGTACAAAAACCTGTAGTTCCCAAGGCATGTCATGAAATTCACCCAGAGGAGCAGAATCATGTTTGTATTTGTTATACAAATGTGAATTCTCCCACAAAATTAAAATACATAACTATGTGCCCTTGAATGTAATTAATACTTTGAGAAATGGATTTTGTGTACTATTGTTTACTGTATATTTTACATTAAAAATTACCTTCATATATATGTATATTTTAAATATATAAAATGATGCATATGATTCTTTATGGGCTGAAGGACTTCCACAGGTAATTTTATCCATATTTGATTTTCACCTTAGGAAAATGACTTCAGAACCCAATGCCCATTTTATGTAGTTATTACCTAGTTAATAGTTACTGGAAGTTAGTTTTTAAATAATATACAATTTATATTCTTGAATAACCACTTTTTAAAATATGAAATGAACAACCAATTTGAGAATCCTCATATTTGTTCCATGATTGCTAGAACTTCCCTAATAATTTTCAGAATCACTGGTTATTCAACCAAAACTAATGCATAAATACCTGCCTTACAAAAAATAAAAAAAAGAACTTTAAGTTATAATTTACCAAATGTTAGAGCAACAGAAATTTTAAAGATAACTTTCACTCTCTTTTACAATTTAGAAACAGAAAGTGGAAAAGGTGAAGTGCTCTGTTCGAAGTCGAGCATGTACCAGGGAGAAAACGGAAGTGGGGGCAGGAAAGTCGAACGGTGAGAACGGGTCAGAGGAATCAGCCTGCTCCTGAGCGCTGGCCTTGCTAGTCTCCTCAGCAATGTCACAAACATCCGAGCTTTGGGGTTGGTCCTGGAAGCGCTCCAGAATAAATATGTAAGTTCACAGAAAAGCATACAAGGAAGTAAACTCTACACTTCAACATTTTCAACGGCATTTAGAAAAATGCTGTATGATATATTAGTAAGCATCAAATTATAATTATAATCTAAAAAGCCATTATTCTGGTTTTATTCCCATTTTTTTATAGATTGAATGATCTTTTTAAAGATTTTATTTATTTTGAAAGCAAAAGAGAGCATACATATGGGGAGGGGCAGAAAATAGAGGGAGAGGGAGAACCTCAAGCAGACTCTGCACTGAGCACAGAGCCCAAGGTGAGGCTTGATCTCATGACCCTGAGATCATGACCTGAGCTGAAACTGAGTCCCACCCTTAACTGACTGAGCCACCCAGAATGATGTTTTCTTTGGGGGTGGGGTGGGGAGGATTCTATGATTTGTGTTCTAATATGATCACATCTTACTCCCAAGGATTTAGGGGTAGCCTTTACCTGAAGTGTTTCTGTGGAAATGTACTGCAGGAACATGAACAAATGGCAAGTGAGACAATCTTATGAATCTTGCCTCCAGCATTTAATAATCAGATACCCTGAATCAAGAAACCCTTTTCTGAGTCCCGATTTTCTCCCCTGTAAAATGAGGATAATATTGCACAGCAGATGTCAAGATTAAGTGGAGTATATAAAATGTTTAGTATAAAGTTGGCACTCAATACAGAGTTTTACATTTATCTCCAAGACATCAGAATTTTCTCATTTTCCTCAAAGAGAAGGAATAGCAACTTCAAAAGGAAGAGGAATGACTCTTCCATGGGAAAATATATTGTTTGAATGGTTACAGTGATTGGTCTTTAAAAATGGTGTAGCACATGATGATTTGATAGGCATATACATTGTGAAACGATTACCACAATCAAGTTAATTAACATACCCATCACTGCACATAGTTACTATTTGTGTGTGTGTGGTGAGAATACTTAAGATCTAGTCTCTTAACAAAATTCAAGTTTACAATATGGTTTTATTAACTACAGTTATCAAGTTATACATTAAAACCTCAGGACTATTCATCTTATAATTAAAAGTTTGTACTCTCTGACCTGACCCATTTCTCCCAATTTTTCTGTCCCCTTCAACCCTTGATAACCACTTTTTTATTTTCTGGTTCTATGACTTTGACTTTTTTAGATTCAAGATATGAGGGAGATCTTGTGGCATTGTCTTTTTTAGTCTGGCTTATTTTACGGAGTATAATGCCCTCCGGGTTGATCCACATTGTCACAACTGGCAGGGTTTCCTTCTTTCTTATGGTTGGACTATATTCCAGAGTGTGTGTGTGTGTGTGTGTGTGTGTGAGTGAACATTTTCTTTCTCCATTGACAGATGCTTAGGTTGTTTCCATGTCTTGGCTATTATAAATAATCCTACAATGAACATGGAAGTACAGCTATCCCAAGATAATGATTTCATTTTCTTCTGATATATACCCAGAAGTGGGATTTCTGGATAATATGGTAGTCCTACTTCTAAGTTTTTGAAGAATTTCCCTACTGTTTTCCATAATGGCTGTACCAATTTACATTCCCACCAACAGAATGCAAGGTGTTTGTTTTCTCCATATCCTCACCAACATTTATTACCTCTTTCTATTAACAGGCATCTTAACAGATTTGAGGTGATGTATCATTGTGATTTAGATTTGCATTTCCCTATGATTGGCAATGTTGAGTTCTTTTTCATATATCTGTTGGCCATTTGTTTATCTTCTTTTGGAAAAAGGTCCCATCAGTTACTTTGACTTTTTTTTTTTT
>RCUC01119205.1:0-14291 GCA_003697995.1 Taxidea taxus jeffersonii
AGTGATGAGCTAAAAATTGTTTTTAGGAAAGATCAGATCACTGTGACACCTTTAGGGGAGAAAAGACTCCATTCTGATGTGCATATTTAGACTCTAGATCACTGAATGGCCTGGAATGTTTGGAAACAGGAAAGGAACAAATTGAGCTTCTTCCTTAAATGTGATTTCATCAGTGTTTGTTTCAGATTGAACTACTGATATCATCTGAAATGCCTGAGCAAGAATACCCTCAGGCCAGCTTTTATTTCAATAGGGACAAAAAGCTGATGGAATGGATTCTAGTTGCTCAGTGAATCTGGACCATGTGAGGACAGCCCTATGAGTCCAGATGGAATAAAGTGGGTTATACTCTGATTCTGTACTTGACATCTTTGTCCCAGGTAACAGGACTCCCCTGCCCTCCTCAAATAAAATCAATTTGTTTGAAACCAGAAATCAGGCATAAATTATTTATTTGATTTAAAACTACTAATCCCAGTGATTAGCAAAAGGTGTAGAACATAATAGGCGCCCAGTAAAAACTTGTTGCGTTGTGCTGAATTGCAAATGAGTTATATGTATCTTCTCCTTCCTCCCCATCCCAGCACAAAAGAAAAAAAAAAAAAACCTAACCTGCTGCTCTGGTTATTTTATAAATGTAATAATCTTGAACTGTTTCCTTATATCCCAAGTTAAACGTTATGTTTTTACGATGCCAAAATATTTATTTTGCCAATCAGTCCATCATCTGGTTTGACTCAAAGTATTAACTAAATTGACTATATTTTACTGACATAAAGGCATGGTCCATGTTTCCTTTTGTTGACTTTCTCTCTCTTTCTCTTTTTATTCCTTCAAATGTGGCTTCCTAGTAAGATGAGGATAATATATCCTTAATGTATTTTGAACTATTCCTTTCCAAATCAATCAGCTTACAAGTTCTTGACTTCTTTAGTACTAAAATAAAAGGATTAAATCCCCTTTAATTTAAACCGAAATCTGTCTAGAACCAAGAACAAACTGGAGAAGGCTTCAGAGTCTTATAATGCAAGCTATTATTCCTTGTACTATAATGAAATGCAGTGGAGAAGAAGCAATGAGTTCTCAGATACCCTCAAGGGGGGAAAGGGAGTATTAATTGGTGTGTCTCAATCTGAAATAAAGTAATATTCTTTGGGGGACAATAATTTTTTGTTGTGAACTTCATTTGTAATTCATCAGCTTGGCCAAATCAAAATGCAACATAAGGGAACACTCAAATAAGAAGGTTATATGATTTTGGAAAATAAAAGGAGATATTGAAAGAGCCATGATTAATACAGTAAGTGATTGAGAAGAAAGCAATTTAATGAAACAGCTGTTCTGGGCTTTTCTTTCTTTCTTTCTTTCTTTTGTTTTTGCCTATCCTGGATATAAATATGAAAGTGTATACTCCTGCAAAAAAGAGTGATTTTTCTTTCCCTAGAGTGAAAGAACCTTTCTATGTTTACAGTTACACAAAAATAACAAGTAGCAATTCATGTGCTATTATTCAATTTTACATCATGAATGAGAGTAATTGTCATGAAAACTTTCATCCCTTCGTAGTATTATGGAAAACAGACCCAGATATAATGGAAATGGAAAAAAAGGTCCAATTACTCTTCATAAATATTTATGAATATTAATTTTTCCAGTCTGCATAAAATAGGATTCTACTTTAGCTGACCATCAGCTGAGTACCATTGTGCCTACTCATCTGACCAAAAAAAATAAAAATGTTATTCATTGAACATAACAACCACCAGGTTGAGAAAAATTAGGTTCATTATGCTGAAATCCTCATTTCTCTGCTGAAAACTTCATTGCATTTTTATTGATTTTTTCTAAGCAACACTGCAATTAGAAAAGGTACCTATTACTTACCTACACTATATAGGTACACATTGAATTTTTTAAAGATTATATTTATTTAGAAAGAGAAAGAGAGAAATCAGGGGAGGATCACAGAGAGCAGGAGAGAGAATCTCAAGCTGACTCTGCACTTAGCCTAGAGCCCTATTTGGGGCTCCATCTCATGACCCTGAGATCATGACCTGAGCAGAAATCAAGAGTCAGAGGCTTAAAGACTGAGCCATCGAGGCACCCCTCACATTGAATACTTTTTTAAAAAATGAATCTGTTGGAAACTTATCACTAAACCATAAGTCAAAGGCCAATTTTGACTATTTTTACAAAATAACTTTGGTCCCAAATCTCTTTTTGGTATATAAGTGCCTTTTTAAAAATTAGTACATCAAATTATAAGATCTTCTATTATTCAAAGTAATGACAAATGGGAACAGCATTTCTAGATGCCTGCAAAAACTGCGATGGATCATAAAAAGTAACTGATTTGTATTGGTGGGAAGGTAACAGGCACTACTTTTAACGTTGTGATTTGTTCCAGCATTTACACTGAGGAGTAAAGCTAAATTTCACTTATATCAGTGAAAATAAAGATGTAGTATTTTCCTCCATCAAGTTCACAGATACTCCTGATTTCTATCCATCTTAAGAACCCCTGTGTTGGGGCACAATTCTAGACATACTCAGGACACCCCTGGAAAGATTTAAAGAAGCAAGAGCTCACTCAAGAATGTCCTCTGCAGATAGGCATTCTGTGAGGCTTCTTTCCTTGTTCTGTCTGTGGTGGTTGTTACCGGTTCCTACTCGGGGCTTGGATGTTCAGGACCCATTGAGGAGATACTTGAAAACAAGTTCATCAGTGCAGATTCTCATTTTCCTGATAGCAAGCAGCTTCTGAGTTGTATCAGATTGCCAGCTAACTGAAAGCATGAAGGTGAACAATTCATTTCATCGTCTTCCACGGCCACTCCCAGGCTTGGCACAGAGCACACTGGAGAAGAAGACACGCAGCTGGCTGTCGGTCAGGGTCACATCCTGGCCTCCAAAATCATGGCGACAGGGTAGCCCGCTGAATGCAATGCTTGTGTAGCAATGTTCAGAGCCACTAGGAGGAGCTGGGTCTGCATATACTCATCAACATCATGGAGCCGGTTACACTGGGAGCCCCACTGCATACCACTAGGTCTGCAGACAGGATAATCTCCTTGGCAGTAAATTTTGGAGTGAGGAGAAGGGGTATGAAAGAGGCTGGTCCGTGAGCTGCCTGAGCCTTGGTGAGAGCACAGACTGGCCAGAAGTCACCAGGCTTCAGTTTGTGGTCTTAGTCAATCCAAATGCCTGTCATGCATGCCCGAGGGCTCCCACAGCATGGGGAGCCTGTCATCATGGAACCAAAGGCTCAGGCGCAGTGCAGACCCAGCCTGAACGTAAAACAGTGCCTTTTTATTTAAATTGGGGTGGAGAGGAATGGGAAGAAGGAAATTAACTTTTTTTTTTCAGATTTTATTTATTTATTTGACAGACAGAGATCACAAATAGGCAGCGAGGCAGGCAGAGAGAGAGGGAAGCAGGCTCCCCGCTGAGCAGAGAGCCCAATGCGGGGCTGGATCCCAGGACCGTGAGATCATGACCTGAGCTAAAGGCAGAGGCTTAACCCACTGAGCCACCCAGGCACCCCTAGGGGAAGGAAATTACTTTTGTCAAATTCCTCCTGTTTGCTAGATATTGTAGTTGGTGTTTCATGTATATTCCAAAATTATAAATAAAGAAACTGAGAAGAAATTATTAATATATCAAATGCTTTATAAGCAGCATAACAGAATAATATCATTACAGTTTCAATGGAGATACCAAGATAAACAGATACAGCATTCCAACATGCCAGTCAAAATAAAACTTTCAATATTAGTGGTATAGACTGTTTTCCAAATCAAATTGAGTATACAAAAGGTTGAATGAGTGGAGAGAGAGAGAGAGAAGACTTAAACAGACTTCTGCCAACTCTGAGTCATTTCACCTTTAGCCTGGCAAGAGAACCCTCACCAGGTCTCCTTGTAGAGCCTCAGATGAGTTTGGTAGGCATGGCAGGCTGAGATCCGATTCTTGCCAGAAGGCTGAGGGGAAAGACAGGTGGGTGAGCAAGGTACATGGCCAACCAAGCTTTAGTAAGGTGCATCTGGAAAGAAATTGCACTTCCCTTTACAAGGTGCTACAGAAGTATGCATGCTTCTCATGGACCAGTTTTGTGGTTGTGAGGGAGAGAAAACTAGCCTACAGCCTGTTTTTAACTTCTGCCCAAGAGTCTTCTAGAAGGAATATTAGGTTTCCAAAAGTGAAGTATGTATGCAGAGGTCCCCTGAAGACCCAAGGACCATGAGGAAGCAGCCAAAGAATGGGCACTGCCCTCAGAATGGAGGAGTTGCTGCTAGAAATCTTCAGGATGAATGGCAAGTTAAAGCCCACAAAAGCACAGAGACAGGAAGTCAGCTCCACACACCTGTAAGGCCAGAGAGGGGGCAAATTTATATTCTGGCAGCACAAATCAAGAATCCACTCTGTTTCATTATCCCTGTCCTCCTTCCCTATATTCCTTATTTAGATGGGCAAGGGTAGTAGCTAGTTAGCTGAGTGAAGGTTGAAAAGAACGTATGACCACACCCTTACTCCCAACACAAGTTGCCAGACACAAGAACGCTCCACCTGGGAGGACAAAAATATTAACATTAAATGAATTTCCATATTTTGATATTTTTCTGGACATAAGACCCATATTTAGAAATTGAATTGAGTCTTTAATTTGAAGTAATATTAGGATATTCTAGATGATTTGCAAGATGTGAATTTTCATTTCCCTCTCTGGATTCAGAAGCAAGAGTTGTGACTTCTTCCCTGGCTCTCACATTGCTGGTGCTGTGTGGATTGCCTGATGTCACAGTAGTAAATACCAGGATGTTTCAGAGACACCCCCACCCAGGGGCCACCTGAATAAGCCTTCATACAGCTTGGCTCCCCGCAACTGCCAATTATTTGACATAATGTGGAAAGATGTGGAAAGGCTGAGAAACAAAACCAGCACCTAAGGGAAGAAAGGAGTTTACACAAGGTTGGATGGTAGGATAAAAAATGGCACTGTTCCCTGAGAAACAGGGAAAGGAAAGAAAAATTCATATCTTCACCAGCCACAAAGTGCCCAGCACATAAATGACCCACACTGGAGTCAGACCTAGGAAGCCCCTCAGCTAAGAGGAAAGAAGAAACTGTGGGAAGTCCACCTGTGTGGAAAATGTTTTGGTAGCAAAATCACTTAGGTATTGACATACTTGAAAAAGAAATACTGTGGTCCTATTCTGTTACTTTAGTAAAGACTATTACTGTGGTATTTCTCCCAACGAACAGGCTAGAGGTACACCAAGGGGGTAACTTGAGAGAGTGTTATGTGCCTGATACATGGTAAATATTCCCTATTTTGTTGAATGAATGAATGAATGAATGAATGGGAATCTACATCTGGGATGACCATAATAATATTACTTTTCATTGCAATATAAATATAGCCTCTGAATTTCCGTTTGAGGGTTGGTTGTTGTTCTGTTGTTGCCTTATCTGTTGTTCTTGTTTTTCATAGTTTAAATGACAAAAGAACATACTGGACATGGCCTTACAATTCTCAGACTTAAAACAAAAGAAGCCAATGTAATGCCAACTACAGCCTGGGAAATAAGGAAACAGCTGAACATGGGAAAATTGAACTGCCAGAATCCTAATCCAGCTCTCTTCACAAACAATAAGTAGTGGGAGAACCAGAGTAAAGTAAGGCATGGGAGTTAGGTGAATACCCCTCTCAGATTCCACTCTGAGGGGAGCCAATGAGCTAAGGATCCCAGGGGCAAATTTCTGGAAATGCATCAGAGGCCTCCCACAAGCTGCTCCCAGCCTCATTCGGCTGCAGGGCTCCCAAAGAAGGCCCGTTACTGGGAGTCATGGGACTGTTTGCTGGTGAATTTCTAAGACTTCCCATTAGCCTTGCTGAATGTTCTTAGCATTGTTGTCTTAGGCTCTTCCTCCCAACCAAACTTGCTTCCTTCAAAGGGTCAGATCAGACAATCTGTCAGCTGATTGAGAGCTTTGACACTCCAGCAGCTTCTCACAGCTCTCTCTCTCCCCTCTGCCCTGTGGGTTCTGGAAAGTCTGACCTGAACTAGCAACTACCCAGGGTTAGAGCACTAGGAGAGTGTGTATACCCAGGATACCACCCAGCGGGACAGCAAAAGCTCGTTCTCTGCAAGAATGAAACTGAGGGGTGCAAAGTATTTCTGGAGAAAACTCCACATATTCTTCATGCCAAAATCAGACTTTTTAAATATTAGTTCAAATTTCTCTTAAAAATCGCATGCAAGCCAAACAAGACATCCACCACTGAGATTTCGCCACAGCTGGCCAGCCTGTAGCTCCCACTCCACAGCACCGGCCCTCACCAGTGTAATTTTTGTCTCTGCCTCTCCTAGGATTTGCTTTGTTTTGCTTTGTGCTATTCTAATTTCCCTGTCAAGGAGAGAGGATTCTAGCAGTTCAAACAAAGGCGTTCTTACAAAGCCTTGAGCTGAGTACCTCTCGGGACTTGGAGAACACTTGAGACACGGAGATGCTTGGAGAGAGCAGTTGTCTTTAAAGCAACGGAAACAAAGTGAACCCCCATTCCTTTCCCTGAGTTCAAAGACAGCATAGAGACAGCCCTGCCTCTGTGAGGGGCTGCTTCTGACCTAGCATTTAAATGTGCCTTTAGATGGCCTTTGAAATTTGAGAAGGCCGTATGGTAGCCCTGTTATAAAGTCTGCTTAGCCCAGAAAGCATGTCTTTAATGGCAGTCTAATATCCTTTGGACAGCTACTGTAAGCCTTCCCAGTAAATCACTGCTGCTTATGGGCTTAAATTCTATTATGGTCCAGTTAGTCTTCATCAGTATGAGAAAGTCTGATTTATTTGGTTTTCAAATTCAAAGTTTCTGTCTCGTTACAAGACAAAAATCAGTATTTTGTTTGCCCTCTGCAAATGTTAGTAATTGGAGGTCCCCAAATGCACATTCATTTTAGTTGTGCAAAGACAGCTACAGAATAGCATTAAAATGGATCTCTAGACCACATTTGTGGTAATATTGCAATGACAGACCTGAGTTAGTAAAATTCCCTCTCACTGTCCAAGCTCTGAAACATCCTCTGGCTTCCCTTGTCTATTATTCAGAGAGAATTCGGCCTTAGGGAATATTAACACAGGCCATGGCATTACAATCAGTAACAAATGAGTTTCACATTATCTGGTGCTTTCCTGCTTTATTCAACAATGCTGCTGAAAGTCATTTGCCTGTGCATTTCTAAAGTGCAGAGTGCCATGGACAAGATTTGGCAGAACCCTAAAGTGATTCCTTCCTCATTTCTAGCCACTTTGACAAATGCTTTTTTCTCAAAGAAATTCACACACAACTGCAGACATTCTTTCTATCTATAGACTTTTAGTCTAGAGTTCAGTTCTACAATACCGTTTTCCTAGCTAAAATTCTAGGTGAAGATTCATATACAGGGAAAACTTAAATTATTCTATCCATAGATTAATCATGAAAGATTTAACTCACTGGCCAGGAGCCTGATTTGCAATTATAATCCTGTCCATAAGAGTTGAGCCCAAGAAGTGAGAAATTATCTCTAGACCTATTTTTTCATGTAATACCAAATAATGTCTAAGGCCAGGGACAAATCTATACAATTTAGGGGCCTTTGATAAGAAAACCAAACTCAAAATTATGAAAGGTAGAGATGAAGGGAAGTTATATATAAAAAATGAGACATTTATTTACAGTAAGAAATGACAAATCATTAATTTTAGAAGGGTGACCAATATCATACACATCACTAAATAGGGGAAAATGAAAAAATATTTTAATTAATCTGGGTGATGGACATTGGGGAGGGTATGTGTTATGGGGAGTGCTGTGAACTGTGTAAGACTAATGAATCACAGACCTGTACCCCTGAAACTAATAATAAAAATAAATAAATATTTAAAAAATAAAAATAAATAAATTTTAAAAATAGTTTTATCAATTACCTGCCTGGCACACATCTATAATACTTATTTCCCTGCCTATTTTGGCAACATAGTCTTGACTGACTCTTCCTTTGACAACAATTTTATAATATTATTGTCTACGGAGAAAAGAGAAGCACAATTCAGTCTTTCTTCTATCAGGGCTGATCAAAATCTATACTGTTTATAGTTTATTGTTTCGAAAATTTTCTTTCAGCTTCAACACATATTATTAGCAATCTCATGTAAACATTTAATATGTTAACAAGTCTGGGGAAATTTCTATCCAATATTCCTTGTATATGAGCTATAAGATTCAGAAGAAGCTTTTACGGAGCAGCTTCTGCTTCTCTATTTTTGAAAATTTGTATCTTCTACACTAACCACATACTCCCAAGCCAGACGCCAAAGACAATTTAAAATGCAACATTATTTCTGGCACCTTTGAGACATGACCCTGAGTGAGCCAGAAAAATGGTTGGTAGGAATATTCCTGAAAGCCATTTCTATAATCAGATGGCCAGCAATAATTTAACAATGCCTGGAAGAGACCACAAATCACATAAATATAGCCCATTAAACTCAAACTACAGTTAAATATGTCTTACTGTTTTTAAATTTTATAAAAAATATATCACCATGGGAAGGTATTGCTGGGATCCTCCCAGGGTATAAGTGAGGAGCCCTAAAACTTACGCTTAAGAATCTTCACGGTAAATCTTTTTTTTTTTTTTTTCAGAGTTCCAAGATTCATTGTTTATGCACCACACCCAGTGCTTTATACAATACATGCTCTCCTTAATACCTAGCACCAGGCTCACCCGTCGCCCCCCCCTCCTCAACCCCCTCCAAAACCCTCAGTTTGTTTCTCAGAGTCCTCAGTCTCTCATGGCTTGTCTCCCCCTCCCGATTTCCCCCAACTTACTTCTCTGCTCCATTTCCTAATGTCCTCCGTGTTATTCCTCTGCTCCACAAGTAAGTGAAACCATATGATAACTGACTCTTTCTGCTTGACTTATTTCACTCAGCATAATCTCTTCCAGTCCTGTCCATGTTGATGTAAAAGTATGGTATCCATCCTTTCTGATGGAGGCATAATACTCCATTGTACATATGGACCATATCTTCTTAATCCATTCGTCTGTTGAAGGGCATCTTGGCTCTTTCCACACTTAGGTGACTGCGGCCATTGCTGCTATGAACGTTGGGATAAATATGGCCCTCATTCCCCTTTGGGGTAAACACCCAGTAGTGCAATTGCTCCATACCCCTTTGGGGTAGATACACAGTAGTGCAATTGCAGGGTCATAGGGTAGCTCTATTTTTAATTTCTTATGGAATCTCCACACTGTTTTCCAAAGTGGCTACACCAACTTGCATTCCCACCAACAATATAAGAGGGTTCCCCTTTCTCCACATCCTCTCCAACACTTGTTTTCTGTCTTGTTGATTTTGGCCATTCTGACTGTCAAAAAATGGGCAAAAGACACGCACAGACACTTCTCCAAAGAAGGCATACAAATGGCTAACAGACACATGAAAAAATGTTCATCATCATTAGCCATCAGGGAGATTCAAGTCAGAACTACATTGAGATACCACCTTATATCACCCTTTTAAATGTGTACAGTAAATCTAAATAAACATAATGGTAGATATTTGCTATCATACATTTAAAGATATAAACAAGATCTTTCTTAACAGGAATTTTATTTCATTTCTTTTTTCCTTGCATCTACTTCCCATTGCATTACACACACACACACACACACACACACAGTATCCTAGCTTAATATATTTTTACATTTAAAAGGTCATCTTATCAATCTTATCATCCTTGTCATACTTATCTTATTCTACAACAAAAATACTTACGTAAATTTAAAACAAAGATTTTAGGCTTGAGGTTTTAAGAAATTTCATCTAGATTCTGTCATAATTATATGTAGTCCACAATTAAACAAAAGAACAAATATATTAAAATCCTGAAACTCAACAAACAAAAAAATTAAGTGTTTTTTAGAAGTCTCTTAAAGAGAGTGTTTCTTTGTAATTAGTTCATGTATTGATGGATGACTATGACTTATCACTAAAAGGAGACAGTTTTCAGGATCATGTCTTTCTTCTTATTTTCTTTTTCTTCTTATTTTTCATTTATATATATATAAATTCTGGGAAAAAATTTTGTTCTTACCACAGATGAATGGATGAAGAAGTTTTCTATTGCAATATCATCCATTTCTTTGAATTTCCTCCAAGTTATATGCCAAAACCCATGTAGTAATCAATCATCTAAAATTATTTTTAATAGTCTCTCAACTGAAAACTTAATTATTTCTTCCTTCAATTTGGTTGAAAGCCAAGAATTGGAAAGTACCTGACCTATGAAATGGTTTTTTATCCAATTATGGAAGTCATTCACTTTCTTAGTTTCTGGGAAATATACCAAAAAGGTTTTCATAAGTCTTAATAATGACTCTTGATTTTTCAAACAGTGGCACCTTGTTTGACCCAGTATCCTCAGAAAGGTTTGCGAATATAAAAATGTTGTTATTTTTTAAAAATGTTATTTTAAATACATTTGGCAATACACTAATTCTTAATTAAATAATTTTGTCTTATCATGTGGCTTAAATATATTTTCTCCCAAACCTTGGCACTACAATTGAACCTGTACAGTTTATAGAAACTGTCCACTCTATAATCTAAATGGCGAAGCCATCCACATTGTCTAAGCAATGTATTGATCCAAGAGTTATTGCCCATAAAAAAACTTCACTTTAGCTATCAATTCAAATGAATTTATTAATTGTGTCCCTAGGATCATCAGCTAACTTTTAAATTATATTCCTAAAAAAACACACAAACTATGGCAACTTGCCATGGTTTTCCTTTTTAATGATTTTTTTTAATTTAAGCTTTATTTAAACATATAATGTAACCCCACCACCCTCTCCCAACCCCTCTTCCCCCCACCCCCCTCAGTTTGTTTTATGACATTAAGAGTCTCTTTTGGTTTGTCTCCCTCCCGATCCCATCTTGTTTCATTTTTACTTTTCCTACCACCTTAACTCCCACCCCCATTGCATCTCCACTTCCTCATATCAGGGAGATCATGTGATAGTTGTCTTTCTCCAGTTGACTTATTTCACTAAGCATAATACGCTCTAGTTCCATCCATGTTGTCGCAAATGGTAAGATTTCATTTCTTTTGATGGCTGCATAGTATTCCATTGTATATATATACCACATCTTCTTTATCCATTCATCTGTTGATGGACATCTAGGTTCTTTTTTTGCTTTATGTTCACAAAACTCTCCCACAAGAACAATCAATATTTGACAATAACCAGGTAGACTAACAAAACTTAGACTATTGACTAATGCCAAGGGAAAATGGGGGTATAGAAGTCCTTGAGCCTTGCTAATGTAATTTTAAGACTAGTGTAGCCATTCTGAATGTAAGCTGGCCCAGCTTAGTCAAATTACATAGACATCCCCCCATCCGCACCGTGACTCAGAATATCCACTCTTAGATGTATATCCCCAAAACATTGTCATCTAAGTGGGACTGCATATGAGGATGATCACTGTGGCACTGTGGTGGACACAGGAGCTGGGGACTATCAGACTGTCACTGGGAGAATAGATAAGTATAATGTGGGAAAGGGTCACTGTCCAATAGATGGATCTTAATATCATTGTGCTGGTGAGAAGGAAGGAAAGAAGGAAGGGAGGGAGGGAGGGAGGGAGGGAGGGAGGGAGGGAGGAAGGAAGGAAGGGAGGGAGGGAGGGAGGGAAAGGGAAAGAGAGAGAGAGGGAGAGAAAAGGAAGGGAAGGGAAGGGAAAGGAAAGGAAAGGAAAGGAGGGAAGGGAGGAAGAAAGAAAGGAAGGAAGGTAAAGAAGAGGAAGAAAGGAAGAGGGAGAGGAAAAGAAGAAAAGAGCAGAATAGATATATTTTATAATATTTATGAAAATTTAAAATACTTATATGTTAGACAACACATATTTACAGGAACACACAAGAGATGAGAAGTATTAAATACATTAGAATTACTGTTGCATTACAATTTATTGAATGCTGACAGATTGATATTTGATTTATTTTATAAATATATAAGATATGGTCATCATTAACATTCTGCCTTCAGATACTGCTCCACCTGAAATAGGATCAGCATCCACACTTCAGAATACTCTTTTGTTCTTTCATGAATCTTTCTAGGTGGGATGATTGAGGAAGACATTTCCACAGTAAAATAAATTATACAAGGGAAAAGAAAAATCAGCCCTTAAAGGAATGAATCTGGTCTTAGAAGAAAAGAAGGGAGTTAAATAGAGGAAATCAAATCCTTGATGAATGAAAGGGTAAAGACTAAGGGAAGAGCTAGGGAAATTCCCTTCCTACTTCTCTCTCATCCCCTGATTCCCCAACACAGCTTCCTTTTCTTTCCTTTTATACATTCCCACCCCATGAGGACTTTACCTGGAACCTTTGAGGTAAATATAACTGACTGCTAAAGAAAAGCTGTCAAACTTTGTTATGGACTGAATGTTTCCCCCGACCCCAAACCCTGCCAATTCACATGTTGACATTCTAACCCACAGTGTGCCTATATTTGGAGGTGGGAGCCTCTAAGGAAGTAATTAAGGTTAAATGAGGGCATAAAGATGGGGCCTTGATCTTGTAGGATTAGTGTCCTTAAAGAAGAGACACCAAAAACTAGTTCTCTGCCTCTGTATTTTTCCCCCTCAACCCTCCTCACCCTTGTATATAGACATATACCAAGCAAAGTCCATGTAATGACAGAAGACATTGCCAGAAGAGAGACAATCATCTGCAGACCAGGAAGAGAGATCTTACTAAAAACTGAATCAGCTGGGACCTGAAGCTTGGATTTCTGTAGCCTCCAGAACTGTGAAAAATATACCTCTGTTGTTTAAGCCACCAAGTCTGCACTATTTTGCTACAACAGCCTAAGCAGACTAATAAAAACCTCTGGTGTATTAATGGAATTGGAAATGAAAACAATAATTACGCACTTTGAAAAGTTTTAAATAAGGGAGAGATATGAGTCAGAATGCATTTGAAAGCATAGTTAGATGACATAATTTGATTCAAAATTTTAATTCAATATACAACTCTCTAGCTGCATCTTATCATATAAATGATTCAGCATATAGATATTTAAGTATAAAAACCATAGTGTAACAACAACATGAAGGTCAGTACTTAGTTGTTTTAAAATAGTCTGTTATGTCAGTAGACTGAAAACATATGGAGCCAGTATGGCAATATTATAAGCCCCAGTGATTTTAAAATAGGATATGTAACTTCTCCATCATGGTGAGTAGAAACTGGGGGACAATCAAATCTCAATCAGTTTATTAATGCCAATGAACAACTGAATTCTTCTATTCAAAGTAGAGGGAAATGGGGTGCCTGTGTGGGTCAGCCAGTTAAGGGTCCAGCTCTTGATCTCAGCTCAGGTCTTGACCTCAGGGTCTTGAGTTCAAGCCCCATGTTGGGGTCCACAGCCAGTTTAAAAAGAAAAAAGAAGAGGGGCAAGTGGGCAAAAGGTATGACCAGTTGTCTCACAAAGGGAGATATATGCATGGACAATAGGTATAAGAAAAAACTGCTCAATGCCGTTAGTCATCAGGGAAATCAAAATTAAAGGAAAAAGTAGATATCACAATATACCCACCAGAATGGCCAAGATGAAAAAGACTGACAACACTGATGTTGGCAAAAATGGGAAGCAACCTAAACCCTCCAACATCAAATGGTACAGCCACTTTGGAAAAATACCTGGCAGCTTCTTTAAAAATGGAACATTCACCTCTCCTGTGACTTCTGCGTATTTACCCAAGAGAAGAGAAAGCATGCATCTATGAAAATCCTAAGTGTCACTCAAAATGGCCAAGAACTGGGTTAATAAGAAATTGGATCAATAAATTGCAGGGCAGTCACACAACGGAATACTACTCAGCACCAGGAAGAAATGAATTACCGATAGAGGCACCAATACAGCGGAATGTCAGAAATAATGCAGAGTAAAGGAGCCTGAAACAAGAGTAAACACTGTATGCTTCCATTTATATGAAATTCTAGAATAGCCAAATAAAAATCAATAATGAAAAAATTCAGGGGCGCCTGGGTGGCTCAGTGGGTTAAAGCCTCTGCCTTCGGCTCAGGTCATGATCCCAGGGTCCTGGGATCGAGCCCCACATCTGGCTCTCTGTGCAGCAGGGAGCCTGCTTCCTCCTCTCTCTCTCTGCCTGCCTCTCTGCCTACTTGTGATCTCTCTCTGTCAAATAAATAAATAAAATCTTTAAAAAAAAAA
>ML099367.1:0-23078 GCA_003697995.1 Taxidea taxus jeffersonii
TGTGTGTGTGTGTGTGTGTGTGTGTGTAAGGGATGGAAAGGAAAGGTGCCATCATTTATTGAGCACTTATTATATGCCACAATCAGCATGAACATACTCGCCAACAACTAATCCAAGTCCCTTGCCGAGTCTCAGTATATTTGTCCCCAACAATCTTGTTTAAAATATTATTATATACTACCCATGAAGAAAGCATGCACTACGGACAGTTAAGCCTAGCGCCTGTCTCTAGAGTTAATAATTACTAAACCTGCAATATGACATGAGCAATCTTATTCTATCGACTTCATTCTTCAACAGCATAATTCAGTGGTGTGCTAGAGCCAGCTAACTCTGACTCTCAAAAACCAATGTCATGCATTATCTTCTCAGTTCCTTTTCACCAATATTGGTCATTTGAAATCAGCCTTGGTGGGAGTATTTACACTGCAGAAATGGGCAAGGGAACGATTCAGGATTTGTTTTCCCCAGAGAGCCAGTTGTTAAACATTTACCAGTGTACCACTGTTTTATGATTTTCCTCATGTCGAGCTGTTTAATTCCTGTATGTCTGCAATCCCATCTTTCACAAACACTTCTGAGTCTTCTTTTTGTCACTACAGTAACTTGAAGAGCTCTGTTTCATAAATTAATTGAGTTCAAAGATTGATCTAGAAACAAGTGACTCATTTTTGCTTTCCATGAATCTTCTTTCTTCTTACTTCCCTTCTATTTTCCTTTTTTTCTCAACTGTCATAATACCTACCTGTCCCCATTCTATCAATTATTCACCATCCAGGCTCTACAACTCTCTGAGCCTTTCTCCTAAAATGAGCACAGCAAAATCAGATACCCAAGTAGAAACATATGTCAAGTCCTTTTCATTTTCAGTGCCTATAAAATATTTGGGAGAATTACAAATAAACTGTAATTTCTGTCCACTTTATATTTTATATACACCCACATTTATATGTACCCACATCTTATCTAGAAAATTTTTGCAGGGACAAGACTATAATATGAAGGATTGGCTATAAAATTGCAATAAACTTTACTGGCCATTCACAAGCAAGCTTCCTCAGCAATGATAATAAATCTATTTGTGACATGGGTGCCCATTACTATCTTCTCATCTAAAGTACAATCAGGCATTTCCATGAACTTGCATATTAAATTCAGCTTCTGTAGCCTGGGTGAGGCTATATTTAGGGATGTCACACCATCCATCAGACACATGGCTCTGATAACCTACTGCAGGTTTTAGGCAAAAGTCAGGGATCCCTTTCCCTGGTGCCTAATGGCCTGAGAAAGGGGTTGGCTAGATAGAGTTACTGTTATGCCCAGATCGCAGGACCACCACCAAGAAGACCACCGAGAGCCAGACGTTCCGAAATGCAAATGCAAGGCTTTATTCAGGTGGGCTGCAGCTCGGGCTTCGTCCCACACCCCGACACAGCAGAGTCTAGGAGGAAGCCCCGAGCTGAAATTTCACAGGGCTTATAAAGGCAAAAACCACAAAGTATTCACGCGCAAAATCACACATATAGGTGACCTTTAAAATGATTGGTGCTGGGGTTGCTTAAGCTGCACTGTTCAGCGGGGATTGGCTACTTTGTCTAGGGGATATCTTTTGAAAGTTGTTTGTACCAGGGCGGGAAAGTTGCAGGGAGTAGCAAGACCGGTTGGGTCTTGATTAACTTATCTACGAAGTGGGGGTAGTTTGTGGTTTAGTAACCAATTCTGTTCCTGGAATTCCTGTCTCCTTGTCTGGAATTTATGCAAGCTCTGGGTCACTCATAGTTAAATATGAACAACAAAATGGCTACTGCCTCAAAATGGAGTTACTTTAGCCCTTCATTACCACTTCAGAAAAGTCAAATGCAAAGTGATGAGAGCTGGATCCTTACTAGCTCTTAATAAAGCAAAGATGAAGGGAGTGAGATGAACCAATGTTGGCTCCGTAGGATAGAAATTTCCTACAAGACTCCTGGAGAAGAGGACCAAACAGGGGGCTTAGTTCCACACCCCCATTCCCCCGCCCCCCCCACCTCCACTTTACTCCCATAATGAGGAAGACAGGTTGTAATAGCTCTTCCTGAAGACTAAGAGCAGATTAACTGTAGCAGATTAACCACATAAAGGCCGTTGCTATTTGTCCAATTTGCCTTCTTTTTTTTTCTAGGTTTCTGAAAGGAATGAGGAAACCTGCAGGCAATCAGATGTTCAGTATAGAATTCTGGGCTGGAATTGTTTCAGGGCAGGGACTAAATAGCATAAGATAGCAAGAAATATAGATTGTTCCTACCCACCCAATTCCCTAAGCCATATTTTCCTACAGATTATTTTAAAATAGAAAAGAAACCAGCTGAGAAACCAGTCCAATATGGTTGAGAAGACATAGGTAAAAGTCTTCATAATTTGAAAACTAACATGAAAATGAACACGTGTATCAAAACTGCTGTGTTTGAGCCTGTGTGTGTATATTCGAATGGCTCTGGTCTTTCATGCAATCAATTGCTGCTAGCAGCAAAACATGAGTTTTAAAAAAGTTTTTTTTTTTAATCAGCACATCAAAAGATAGAAAGCTATTATTACTCAAAAAAGGAAAGGAAATGGGGCAACTGGCTTATTTTGTAGTTGTTTTTCACATTCTTTTGGATGCAGACACAGAATTGCCAGTGATGTCTTTTAGCAAAATTGAGTTGAGGCAGTTAGTCAGAAAAACCAGCCATAATATTACCCTTTCTAAAATTCCCCCAAATCGCTCATTGGCACCATTTTGGAAAACTGCCTTGACTCCTACCCCCATCTCTGCTCACTCATTCCCCTCTGCCTTTTGGCTCAAGAGCACCCACACAATAAAGCAGAAAAAATACTTGTTACTCTGAGCATGATTCATTTCCACAGAGAGTCCCATTTTGAATTGCTTGTCCTCCTCCTGTGTGGTCACCCCTCCCGGCCTTGGGATCTACAGCAGAATAACTGCTTTAGGCCAAATGGGTTTCTATTCTTTCTTAAGAGTTACCATTTCCTCCCATCAAGAGTGGTTAATAAAAAACCCTCTGATCAGTTGTATTTGCTGTGCTTCAATGTCAAGCTGCCATTTAAAGGGTTTAAAATTAGGTTGGTTGCTGTTGCTGTCTTTCCTGTAGCCCGTTAATCACAGGATTCTTTGCCACATTCAGGCCAGAACGGGCATGGCACACGCAACAAGCAAGGAAACCACTGATTACAGGCCAAGTAGCTTATGTGCTTACACAAGTTGAATTGTTTAAAACACTTTGAACATTATTTTATTTGTTTTTAACCATCCTTTACTTAAGAATTGTTTCTCTAGGACCCAGCACTGAGCTTGGCACATTTGCTAACGAGCAAATGGGTTTCTGGCTTTTGCTTGAAAGGCTGGCCAAAATAATAACAGGCGTTTGCTTGGCTGGGCAAATCAAAACTGGCATTTGAGCTGGAGAGGTTCTACACTCATCACTGGACTTGAAATTGTGAGGGCCCCTGTTCTCCTTCCTGGCTGGACTATTGCGACCTACTGAGGACAATGTTAAAATCTAGAAGAAGCTCAATGCAAATTTTAAAAAATCAGTGAACCCTCTCAAAATCATATTTTTTAAAGATTTTATTTATTTTTTTGTCAGTGAGAGACAGAGCACAAGCAGGTGGAGCGGCAGGCAGAGGGAGAGGGAGAAGCAGTCTCCCTGCTAAGCAGGGAGCCCGATGAAGAACTTGATCCCAGGACTCTCAGATCATGATCTGAGCCAAAGGCAGATGATTAACCAACTGAGCCACCTAGGTGTCCCTCAAAATCATATTTTAATGAAAAACTCCAGATTGCATTTCCCTGAAGTTACAGTCAGATTTAAGATCTAAGTACAAATATGATACCACCACCTCTCAACTTTCTGGCACTGCTCTAGCATTGCATTAGTAAGAAATTCCTTTTGTTTCAGGATCTTGAAATGTATGGGAAATATTCAGTGTCATGCAGGGAGTGAGCATCAAGAACCCATGAGTTCTGACTTGCTTCTCTTTCCTGGCTTGCTGTATACCTTCAGGCATGTCTCTGAATCTCTCAGTGTCTCAGTTTGCATGTCTATAGAGTGGATCTAATTCCACTGACCTATTTCATTGGGGTGTTGTGTTGAACAGCTAATTAGTGATTATAAAGTGCATTGAAAGTACAGTGTACCAGAGAAATGCTCATAAATGATAATGACATGTTACAGAGTAGGAGGGCCATATTAAACCACTTATATGTAGAAATAAAAGTGCACTGAAATTTTCATACCATATTTCATGTTAAAGATGATAGATGGCAAACCTTTGCTCATTTCCTTCATGTTATTTTTCAACCTTGCTGACAAAAACAGGAGTAAGAAGCCCAACATAATACTAAACAATTTGAAAGAATTATCTTAGATCGTTAATTCTTGTGTAAAGCTGCCTGAAACTTCTATATGCTACTGAAACTTGCTTGAAAGTGTAGCCACAAGGCCACCTGAGAGCAGGAGTTACATAGTAATCCCTCTCCTGGGTTTTGTTTATTTATTCCTTTCTTTGTTTTTAATTGTTGAGGCGGACAGGCTCATTAAAGGTATCAGGCCAATCAAAAACTTTCTATAACTATGGCAAATTAGTCATAGAACCAAAAGGTAATTAAAGATAATCAGCATATGTAATATACCAAAAATGTTTTAATCCTGTGTTAAGACTGACACTAGATTCTATTTTCCTTGAATTCCAAGTCCTACCATGTCTCATAAGTCAAGAACTTAACCCCAATTCTGTTCTACCAAACTGTATCCAGTACTACTATAACTCCAATATTTCTAAAGCATGTTTATTCTTAAACAATGAATACAGATGTACACCAGATCCTTTCATTTACAACTTTGCTGAAAATTTCCAGGTAGAAAACATTGCCATCATCACTGAGACATCTGACCCACCATCTCATGTGGAGACAACATTATGGCAGATATGATTTAAATCTATGGCAAGATGCAAAGAAAAAAGAAAAAACAACAGTTAAAGAAACAAAACATTTGCAAATTATGCAATGGTTAAACAAGGAGACAAACTTACTCTCACCCATAAAAACATGAGATATAAGCAGAGTTGGATGTTCTTATAGGGCTAAGGAGAAAAATGTGCTAAAAATGAAAATTAGAACAATAGGCTAGAAAGCTGAAGACCATAAAACAATTATAACAAAAGCTAACATAAATTTATCAATAAAGATTAGTGTGCTGCATTATTTTGCATGTGTTATAACATTGCATTCTTATAACAACGTTTTGAGAAATCCATTCATTCATTAGAATATATTTGTCTATTCTTCTAATTCCAAGTAGGAAAATAGTAGGTGACAAGGACCACTATTTCTACTACAATAAGTTTTAAAAACCACTTACATTGAAAAAAAATGTTTTAAGACCTTGGAAGGCTGAGGAATCAAGAAGAATTAAACAATCCATAGAAGAAAAAGTCCTACTAAGTTGAGCAACCTGTCACTGTGTATTTTCTATGGAGGATCCGCCTACATAGGCATGGGCTGATGACTGGGCTTGGTCTGCACAGAGGGACTACACTGGGAGAATACAAAATTAGCAAAGCTTATAGTGGTCAGGTAGGGTTGGCGGGACAATTGGAAACTTCAGACATCCTAGCACCTGGTTAGTTTTCCAACAGTGCATTTGCTGAATTCTGAGACTGGGAAGCTTTTATAAAGCAAACTCAAGTCTCCTGTGCTACCATGGTATTTAAGAGATAAAGTCCCACCTGAGGATGGAACCTGCCTCAAAACACATGGCTGGACTCCTCCTCAGTATGTTTGCCCAAGGTGGAAGCAGTGAGAAGCAGGAGGTCAAAAGAAAAGTCCCAAACTCTAAAGAGAAGACTGAATTTCCTATAGCCTTTCAAGACTAAGGTGATAGAGAGCTATTAACTTTTAGTAAAAACGTAGAAGAACATACTTGAGAAACGGAGGTGAACTGGTTTAAACTGAGTCATATGTACCTGCAACCCGGTCCTAACTCAGCATAATACAGGTTGGAATGAGACAATCAATGCCTAACATTATCCTCCTAAAGTAGAAAATTCACTGTTAGAAGATCCCTCCTGCCCTTCTAAAGATCCATACACAAAATGTTTGTCATACAATTAAAAATTACTAGGTTATGGAGAGCTTGGTAAATGTGGCTGACAATCAAGGGAATAAAACATAATGGTAGGAGATCTTTAAATGATGCAGATATTGGGGTTAATAGACAAAGGCTTTGAAATAACCAGTTCTAATATATCAAAGAAATTAAAGGGAAAAGGGCAAAATTGACAAAAAGATGAAGAATCTCATCAGAAAACTGGACTTATTACACTGAATCAGGTTGAAACCCTAGAACTACAAAATATAACATCTGGAAATAAAAAGTCCTTGAATAACAGCAGACTGACCTGCAGAAGATAGCATAACTGCATGAAAAGATCAACAGAAAATATCCAAACTGAAACACAAAAAGAGAAAAGATTAGGAAAAAATGAAGGTGAGTATAAAAGAAATGTGGTATCTAGTGTAAATGTCAAATTTACTATAACTGGAATCCCAGAAGGATACAAAGATGGAGAAGAAAAAAATGGAGCAGAAGCAATGTTTGAAAAGATAATATCTAAGCATTTTTCAAAGTCAGTGAAAAACAACAACACAAATTCAAGAGTTTTATTAAATCTTAAGCAGGATAAATACAAACAACCAAACAAAGCAAACAAGCAAAAAACAAAACAAAACAAATAACAGACCTAGCTATATCATGGTCAAACAGCTGAAAAACAACAGCAAAGAGAAAAATTTTAAAAGAGCCAGAGGAAAAAACACACACAACACTTATAGGAACAACCATTAGACTGACAGCTAACTTTTCAGTAGAAACCAGGGAATTCAAAGAAAGGAAAATGACATCCCAAATCTGTTGGGGGAGAGGGCTACCAACTTAGAATTTTATACCCAGTGAAAATATCCTCCAAAAAGTGAAGGTGGAATAGAGATGTTTTCAGGCAAACAAAAGTTAAGATAATGTATTGCTAGCAACTAGCAAACCTTCATTAAATGAAATACTAAAGAAAGTTCTTCAGGCTGGAGGAAAATGATTCCAGTTGGAAGCAAGAAACTACATGCAGGAATACAGAACACTGGCAAGAGTATGTAAATATTTCTTTCAAAAAACTGTGTGTGTGTGTGTGTGTGTGTGTGTGTGTGTATTATTTTATTTAAAATAAAAGTAATAATAATGTTGTATTCAGGGCCTAACATGTGACAGAAGTAAAATATGTGAAAACACAATGGACAAGAAGGGAGTAAGTATAGTCAGAGTATGGAAATGATGTTACATTTTTCAGGAAGTGATAAAGTTACTCATTTAATATAGATTGTAGTAAGCCAAGAATGTATATTTTAATATTTAGAATAACCACTGAGAAAATTTTGAAAATCTATAACTAAACAACCAATAAAGAAATAAAAATGGAATAATATAAGATTTTACTAATGCAAAAGTAGGGAAAAAAGGAGGAATGAAGGAATGAAGAAGAGATGGGACAAATAAAACAAATAGCAAAGTAGAAATTTATACTCTACTCTATTAATAATGACATGAACCAGACAATGAACTAAACAATCTAGGCAGACTGTATAAAAAGCATAAGGCCCAATCATATGCTATTAACAGAAGGCACACTTTTGTTTTAAGGGTTCTAAGGATACAGAAAGTTTATAGGTAAAAGGATGGAAAAAGACGTGCCATGTGAAATCCATCACAAAGAAAGATGGTATAGCTGTGCTGTTATATGACACAGTTGCCTTTAAGGCAAGATGTATTACTAAAGAAAAAGGGGGATATTTCATAATGACTAAAGGAGTCAGCTGAATATGAAATTATAACAACCTTAAATTTGTGTATATCTAATAACATAGCTTGAAGACATATAAAGCAAAAATTGACAGGATTAAAAGAGGTAACAAACACATATATGTTTAGTAACTTCGGAAGTGCTGGGATATATGATTCTGAACAGAGAGATATGGCTTGTGCCTTTAAGGGTTGCTTATTATGTAAACAAGAATGTTTCAAGAAATAAACAACACTGGTTCCTGCCTTTTTTTTTTTTAAATATTTTATTTATTTATTTATTTGACAGAGGAAGACCTATTGAGAGAGGGAACACAAGCAGGGGGAATGGGAGAGGGAGAAGCAGGCTTCCTGTAGAGCAGGAAGCCCGATGATGGGCTCGATACCAGGACCCTGAGATCATGACCTGAGCCAAAGGCAGACACTTAAAAACTGAGCCACCCAGGCACCCCTGCTTCCTGCTTTTGAACTAAAGTACTATTATAAATATTATTATCATACTCATTTTAAAATAAAAGTTGAGGAGTTTGAGACAGAATGTCACTTAACTAATAAATGGCAGTCAGGACAAGAAACAAAGTTTTTCTGGCTCAGGACTCCAAGCTTCTAACCACTATGTTGGCAAGTACATTTCAAGGACAATTCTCTTTTCAGTTTGGATTTACATACAACACTCAACATTTAACCAAATATTTAAGTAGGGGCATTAAAAAATAACTACTACTTATTGTTACCATGATTCTGATACCAAAAATATAAAGGACATAATTTCAAGCAAAACAACAATAACCCTTCCCCCAAAGGGACATCTGGCAACAGTTTACCAACATGAATAAACAAAGAATAAATTCTCGCCTCTTTTTGTCACAGACCAATGAAAAGTTTATCATAAATCAGCACTGGTCCATTGTCTGGCGTTAGGGAACTGGCAAAAATGGACCAATAGAGTGACAAATACAAAATCACTTAAGTGAGACCTCTGCTAATGATAATGAAACAAATAACATAAGACAATTTAGAAGTACAAAGAAAAAGGGTAAGGTAAGGCCTACTATTTAGTAGAGAAAAGAAAGATATTTCTATGCATTTATTCAGTATTCAACAGTATTGAGTTCCTACTAGAGGTAAGAGATACAATGATTACCAAGACTGACCTTTTCTGTACCTTTAGGGAGCTTGTGTTTTACCGTTCACAATCTATAGAATTAATAGCCTACTGGAAATTAAGTAAACTACAGAATAGGACTTTTGCTATTTGGCTTCCTTTGGCCATTCAGGCACTTTCAGAAGAACTGAGCCAGTAACAAAACCAAAATGATCACATTGGTTGGGCCATAGGCTTAAACACCATGTAAAGTAAAAGCCTATATAGTATATATAATAAATATAGCATGAACCTATATATATTTCTATTACTACACATAAAATATACATAATAAACCTACATTTTGTATATATATAAAACATATAGGTTTATTTCAACTGTCATGTCCCTTCTCTAAAGGCATTCCAGCCTTCTGACTGATTTGAATATCAACTTCATCAAATAATAAATTCTTACATATACTTAGGTTTATTCCTGGAATCCCTAACTTTGATGCCTACTTTTGTGTCAACACTAAATTGCATTAATTCCTATAACTGTATAATTTTAAAACCCTTAAGATAAATTCATCCTTATTAATCTTCTTTTCTAAAGCTCCTTGAAAATCTCATGTATTTATTATTCTGTTATACTTCTTTCTTATTGAAATTGCCATTAAGTTTTTAAAAGTAAATTATAAAGCCCTGGTGATATCCTTCAGGACAATTTTTATTACAAGTATAGAGCTTGTTTTTTATTAATTTTTCCTATATATTTTATGGATATTTTTTAAAAGATAAAGGCATCATATTACACTAAAATCCTATGATGGTGATACAGCCATGAACCAGACTAAAGTAGGTCAGATATAAAGGTTTGCTGCCCTCCCCCCATGCTTAAAACCTTTTGCTCCCTTTGACATAAAAAGAGATAAAAGGCTTCATGTTTTTTCTTACAGTGAAGATTAATGCCCCCCACCAAGCCTGCAGTACCAAGAGAGGCTTTCTCTGGTACTGTACCCTTCCCCCAGTCCTTCTCATGAGCATCCAGAAAAAGTTCAAGGAAAAGAGTCTGCCAATGAATATGAACTTCCCATATGTCTGAGGCTAGCCCACACTGAACCTTTAGAAATTCATCCAAATATTAGCTGATTTCTTTTACCCACTTGTATCTTTTTCCCATGCTTTGACACCACGGGTAAGCCAGTCCTGACATCCTGCCTTTCCTGTGGTGATTGAGGTGTCTCCCTTTTTAGATTTCAGATTGCCTGATTGGTCTACAACCTCAGTTTTCTGATGGCTTCAGGAAAAGTGATTTTGTAGTTTATCTGGCTTTTTCTCCCTGTGAAGGTGGAGGTAGTATTCTTTCCAGCTGTCTACATCCTAGGCAAAAGCAAACCTCTACTTCATTTTTTTTAATGGATGGATTCTGTCATTGGCTCATAGGTAATATAAAGACATTTATATTTAGGCTATACTTGCAGATAATTTAGCACACTATCCCATCCGATGTTCTAAATAAACTTATTTTTCTAAGCAATGCCACTCATCTATTAAGGTAAACCTTATGTAGAACCACAATATACAAAAGAAATAAAAGAGGTTAATATACTCAAATAAAAATATTTTAATAAACAAGTCTTTCACACACATACATAGAAAAAGAAATGAAAGAGAAGCATCTAGTTAAACAAGGATAAATCAGACCCACCTGCTCTGCTCTTGTAGTGATGTCAGTGCTCCAAGGACTCAAAAAAACATAGTATGAAATATTGTTTCATTAAAATATGTATTGGAAACTGGTTAAGAGGAATTGAGAACAGAGCATAAGCATAATTTCCAAATTTTTCTTTATTCTTCACTTCTATAATAATGTACCCCTTTCATATGTATATCCACGAAAAAATCAGAAAATTTTTAAAGATTTTATTTATTTATCTGAGAGACACAGGGAAAGAACGATCAGGGAGAAGAAGCAGGAGGAGAGGGAAAAGCAGACTCCTTGCTTAACAAAGAGCCCCACCTGGAGCTTGATCCCAGGACCCCAAGATCATGACCTGAGCCAAAGGCAGACCCTTAACTGACTAAGCCACCCAGAAGTGCCCAGAAATATTTTTAAGATGTGACTTTTTAAAAACATATACAATTAGACCTTCTTATACTTTCTTCTCACATCCCATTGGACCGCCTGCCATACTTGCTGAAAGACAAGCACCCCCAACTTGCAGATCACTGTCTCAACAAATGGTTGCAGTTCACCATCCACAATGGGAAGAGGTGACATTCTCTATCTCCACCCCTCTTTTTCTCAGTCTTGTATTGCTGGGCCCACTGCTTCCTCTCCCCTGCATCACAGTAAAATCAGAAGAGCTGGTCCAGTCCAATGGGGTCTTGGGTACAAGTAAAGAAAAGTTGGCCTGATTCCCTCATTCAAATCAATGTTGGAGTATAGAACTGAACTAACTTCTTTGAGACATGCTTCTATATTGTGCCCTGGAATGTTCTGTTCTCTGGCAGATTGGTGCTAGTCTGAAATTTTATTCAGTTCCTCCTTAATGCCCAATTCTGGCAACAGGGAACTTGGGGAGGAATTCCTAAATATAATTCTAGTAGGAAGAGAAGAAGGGGTAATAGGGACAGTGAATGGGAATGGGATTTGTCCACAGTGCCCAGTTATGATCTCCCTAATTTGGCAGACTTTATAGAAGAAACAACTATTTGTAAGTGTGATATGGGACTCTAAAACCACTGGCATTAGAATTTTACATCTACCCACTTAATCACTGCTTATTTTACCTTGCAAGGGGAAAAGCCATGTTTAACATAAGCTAGAGATTGCTACTAGAGTTCGAGCGGCTTTATGGGTCAATTAGAAAGAACGTACCCAAATTATGGCTGAACAATTGATTGGGAATACTATGCTAAATTATCAGCAAGTATAACCTAAATAACAGCTACTACGATTTGGTAAAACAGTAAAATATAAAGTTAATGTGGCTAAAAGGAATGTTTGTTGGAGAGCTTAATGGTATTTAGGAAATGGGAAGAGCTTTTCAGATGAGTCTCAGCCTGTAGATCCTCATTTCCTCCAGAAGATAAGAAGGAATATCATCATTTCCATCACCACAACACTGAGAAAATCAGAGGTAATATATATTAGAAGTCAGAACTTCCATGTACAATTATGCACACTGTGCACAGAACAACTCTAAAGAAAATCATTCCCATCATAATCATATGAATACCAGATGGCTAAGTAGTAGTTCATATTAAACTACTGACCCAAACAAACAATTTTGGAATCCTGACCTACTCTCTACTAACGTTATAATCTTGGACAAAGGGGGGAGGAGTCAAGATGACGGAGAAGTAGCAGGCTGAGACGACATCAGGCAGCAGGAGATCAGCTAGAGAGCCTATCAAACCATTCCGAACACCTATGAATCCAACAGGAGATCAAAGAGAAGAAAAAAAACAATTCTAGAAACAGAAAATCGACCACTATTAAAAGGTGCACTGAAGACTGGGGCCCCTAGCTCTCGGCACCTCCGAACTGGAGATTGGAAGGCCGCCATTTTCATTCCCGTCCTCTGGAACTCTACGGAAAGCGTTCAGGGAACAAAAGCTTCCGAAAGCGAACCTGAGAGGATTACTTAGCCCGGCCCCTGGTAAGGGCGGTGCAATTCCACCTGGGGCACAGACACTTGAGAATCACTACAACAGGCCCCTCCCCCAGAAGATCAAAGAAATCCAGCCAAGACCAAGTTCACTTAACAAGGAGAACAGCAGATTCTTATCTGGACAAAATGACAAGGTGGAAAAACTCACCACAAAAAAAAGAACAGGAGGCAGGACCGAAGGCTAGGGACCTAATCATTACAGACATTGGTAATATGTCAGATCTGGAATTCAGGACGACGATTCTCAAGGTTCTAGCTGGGCTCGAAAAAGGCATGGAAGATATTAGAGAAACCCTGTCGGGAGAAATAAAAGCCCTTTCTGGAGAAATAAAAGAACTAAAATCTAATCAAGTTGAAATAAAAAAAGCTATTAATGAGGTGCAATCAAAAATGGAGGCTCTTACTGCTAGGATAAATGAGGCAGAAGAAAGAATTAGTGATATAGAAGACCAAATGACAGAGAATAAAGAAGCTGAGCAAAAGAGAGACTAACAACTACTGGACCACGAGGGGAGAATTCAAGAGATAAGTGATACCATAAGACGAAACAACATTAGAATAATTGGGATTCCAGAAGAAGAAGAAGGAGAAATAGGAGCAGAAGGTATACTGGAGAGGATTATTGTAGAGAATTTCCCTAATGTAGCAAGGGGTACAAGCATCAAAATCCAGGAGGTGCAGAGAACACCCCTCAAAATCAATAGGAATCGGTCCACACCCCGCCATCTAATAGTAAAATGTACAAGTCTTAGCGACAAAGAGAAAATCCTGAAAGCAGCACCAGATAAGAAGTCTGTAACATACAATGGTAAAAATATTAGATGGGCAGCAGACTTATCCACAGAGACCTGGCAGGCCAGAAAGAACTGGCATGATATATTCAGAGCACTAAACGAGAAAAACATGCAGCCAAGAATACTTTATCCAGCTAGGTTATCATTGAAAATAGAAGGAGAGATAAAAATCTTCCAGGACAAACAAAAACTGAAAGAATTTGTAAACACCAAACCAGCTCTACAGGAAATATTGAAAGGGGTCCTCTAAGCAAAGAGAGACCCTAACAGTATTATCAGAAAGGAACAGAGACAATATACAGTAACAATCACCTTACAGGCAACACAATGGCACTAAATTTATATCTCTCAATAGTTACCCTGAATGTAAATGGGCTAAATGCCCCAATCAAAAGACACAGGGTTTCAGAATGGATAAAAAAACAAAACCCATCCATATGCTGCCTACAAGAAACTCATTTTAGACCTGAAGACACCTCCAGATTGAAAGTGAGGGGGTGGAAAACAATTTACCATGCTAATGGACATCAGAAGAAAGCTGGGCTGGCAATCCTTATATCAGATCAATTAGATTTTAAGCCAAAGACTATAATAAGAGATGAGGAAGGACACTATATCATACTCAAAGGGTCTGTCCAACAAGAAGACCTAACAATTTTAAATATCTATGCCCCTAACATGGGAGCAGCCAACTATATAAACCAATTAATAACAAAATCAAAGAAACACATTGACAAGAATACAATAATAGTTGGAGACTTTAACACACCCCTCACTGAAATGGACAGATCATCCAAGCAAAAGATCAACAAGGAAATAAAGGTCTTAAGTGACACACTGGAGCAGATGGACATCACAGATATATTCAGAACATTCCATCCCAAAGCAACAGAATACACATTCTTCTCTAGTGCCCATGGAACATTCTCCAGAATAGATCACATCCTGGGTCATAAATCAGGTCTCAACAGGTATCAAAAGATTGGGATCATTCCCTGCATATTTTCAGACCACAATGCTCTGAAGCTAGAACTCAATCACAAGAGGAAATGTGGAAAGAGCACAAATACATGGAGACTCAACGGCATCCTTCTAAAGAATGAATGGGTCAACCAGGAAATTAAAGAAGAATTGAAAAAAACCATGGAGACAAATGATAATGAAAACACAACGGTCCAAAATTTGTGGGACACAGCAAAGGCAGTCCTGAGAGGAAAGTATATAGTGATACAAGCCTATCTCAAGAAACAGGAAAGGTCTCAAATACACAACCTAACCCTACACCTAAAGGAGCTCGAGAAAGAACAACAAAGAAAGCCTAAACCCAGCAGGAGAAGAGAAATAATAAAGATCAAAGCAGAAATCAATGAAATAGAAACCAAAAAAACAATAGAACAAATCAATGAAACTAGGAGCTGGTTCTTTGAAAGAATTAATAAGATTGATAAAACCCTGGCCAGACTTATCCAAAAGAAAAGAGAAAGGACCCAAATAAATAAAATCATGAATGAAAGAGGAGAGATCACAACCAACACCAAAGAAATACAAACAATCATAAGAACATATTATGAGCAACTCTATGCCAACAAATTTGACAATCTGGAAGAAATGGATGCTTTCCTAGAGACATATAAACTGCCAAAACTGAACCAGGAAGAAATAGAAAACCTGAATAGGCCCATAATCAGTAAGGAGATTGAAACAGTCATCAAAAATCTCCAAAAAAACAAAAGCCCAGGGCCAGATGGCTTCCCAGGGGAATTCTACCAAACATTTAAAGAGGAATTAATTCCTATTCTTCTGAAACTGTTCCAAAACATAGAAATGGAAGGAAAACTTCCAAACTCATTTTATGAGGCCAGCATCACCTTGATCCCCAAACCAGACAAGGATCCCATCAAAAAAGAGAATTACAGACCAATATCCTTGATGAACACAGATGCGAAAATTCTCACCAAAATCCTAGCCAATAGGATCCAACAGTACATTAAAAGGATTATCCACCACGACCAAGTGGGATTTATTCCAGGGCAGCAGGGTTGGTTCAACATCCGCAAATCAATCAATGTGATACAGTACATTAACAAAAGAAAGAACAAGAACCGTATGATACTCTCAATAGATGCTGAAAAAGCATTTGACAAAGTGCAACATCCCCTCCTAATCAAAACTCTTCAAAGCGTAGGGATAGAAGGCACATACCTCAATATTATCAAGGCCATCTATGAAAAACCCACTGCAAGTATCATTCTCAATGGAGAAAAACTGATTTTCCGTTAAGGTCAGGAACACGGCAGGGATGTCCGCTATCACCACTGCTATTCAACATAGTACTAGAAGTCCTAGCCTCAGCAATCAGACAACAAAAAGAAATCAAAGGCATCCAAATCGGCAAAGAAGAAGTCAAATTATCACTCTTTGCAGATGATATGATACTATATGTGGAAAACCCAAAAGGCTCCACTCCAAAACCGCTAGAGCTTGTACAGGAATTCAGTAAAGTGTCAGGATATAAAATCAATGCACAGAAATCAGTTGCATTTCTTTACACCAACAACAAGACAGAAGAAAGAGGAATTAAGGAGTCAATCCCATTTACAATTACACCCAAAACCATAAAATACCTAGGAATAAACCTAACCAAAGAGGCAAAGAATCTATACTCAGAGAACTATAAAGTACTCATGAAAGAAATTGAGGAAGACACAAAGAAATGGAAAAATGTTCCATGCTCATGGATTGGAAGAATAAATATTGTGAAAATGTCTATGCTACCTAAAGCTATCTACACATTTAATGCAATGCCTATCAAAATCCCATCCAATTTTTTCAAAGAAATGGAACAATAATCCTAAAATTTATATGGAACCAGAAAGGACCTCGAATAGCCAAAGGAATATTGAAAAAGAAAGCCAAAGTTGGTGGCATCACAATTCCAGACTTCAAGCTCTACTACAAAGCTGTCATCATCAAGACAGTATGGTACTGGCACAAAAATAGACACATAGATCAATGGAACAGAATAGAGAGCCCCAGAAATAGGCCCTCAACTCTATGGTCAACTAATCTTCGACAAAGCAGGAAAGAATATCCAATGGAAAAAAGACAGCCTCTTCAACAAATGGTGTTGGGAAAATTGGACAGCCACATGCAGAAAAATGAAATTGGACCATTTCCTTACACCACACAGGAAAATAGACTCAAAATGGATGAAGGACCTCAACGTGAGAAAGGAATCCATCAAAATCCTTGAGGAGAACACAGGCAGCAACCTCTTCGACCTCAGCCGCAGCAACTTCTTCCTAGGAACAACGCCAAAGGCAAGGGAAGCAAGGGAAAAAATGAACTATTGGGACTTCATCAAGATCAAAACTTTTGCACAGCAAAGGAAACAGTCAACAAAACCAAAAGACAACTGACAGAATGGGAGAAGATATTTGCAAACGACATATCAGATAAAGGGCTAGTATCCAAAATCTATAAAGAGCTTAGCAAACTCAACACCCAAAGAACAAACAATCCAATCAAGAAATGGGCAGAGGACATGAACAGACATTTCTGCAAAGAAGACATCCAGATGGCCAACAGACACATGAAAAAGTGCTCCACATCACTGGGCATCAGGGAAATACAAATCAAAACCACAATGAGATACCACCTCACACCAGTCAGAATGGCTAAAATGAACAAGTCAGGAAATGACAGATGCTGGTGAGGATGTGGAGAAAGGGGAACCCTCCTACACTGTTGGTGGGAATGCAAGCTGGTGCAACCACTCTGGAAAACAGCATGGAGGTTCCTCAAAAAATTGAAAATAGAGCTACCTTATGACCCAGCAATTGCACTACTGGGTATTTACCCTAAAGATACAAACGTAGTGATCCAAAGGGGCACGTGTACCCGAATGTTTATAGCAGCAATGTCCACAATAGCCAAGTTATGGAAAGAACCTAGATGTCCATCAACAGATGAATGGATAAAGAAGAGGTGGTATATATATACAATGGAATACTATGCAGCCATCAAAAGAAATGAAATCTTACCATTTGTGACGACATGGATGGAACTAGAGTGTATTATGCTTAGCGAAATAAGTCAACTGGAGAAAGACAACTATCACATAATCTTGGGCAAATTATTTAACTTCTGGGGATCTCTGTTTTATCATCTATCTAATTAAAACAATAAAAATTTCCATTTAAGCTAGTTATGAATGTTAAAAGGGATAATAGTAACAAGACTATAATCCAGTGTATTAGAAAGATTATTGGTCTCCAAAGATATCCACATCTTAATTACCAGAACCTGTGAATATGATGTATGAATAAAGGAAATTAAAGTTGTAAATGGAATCAAGGTAACCAAATAGCTGACCTTCAGTTAAGAATATTGTCCTGAATTATCTGAATGGGCCCAGTGTAATTACACAGGCTCTTAACAGCAGAAGAGGAAGGCAGAAGTGTAGGTCAGAGAGAGAGATAATGACCAAGAAGAGAGAGAGATCTCGACACAAGATAGACTCAAACTGCCACTGATGGCTAAAGATGGAGGAAGGAGCCAGAAGCCAAAAAATGTAGACTGATTCTAGAAGTTGAGACCTTTCCTCAGCTGAAAGCCTGTGGGGAAATGGGAGCCTTAGTCCTGTAGACGCAAGGAACGGAATTCTGCCAACAACTTGACCCAACAAGGAAACTGATCTTTTCCCAGAGCCTTCAGATAGAAATGCAGTTTTCCAGCACCTTGGCATTAGACGAGGAAAACTCTTTTTGAATTTCTGATCTAAAGAATTGTAAGATAATAAATTTATACTGTTTTAAGCCAAATTTGTAGTAATTGATTATAACAGCAATAGAAAACTAAAACTAATATACCCATTGATGTGATTTCAACTATTACATTTACGATCATTCATCCAATTTTTACAGTAAAAATATTTACTGAGGGCCTACTAGGTGCCAGGCACTGTTCTAAGTATTAGGATCTACAAGAAACAAACTAGTAAGGGCCCTGCCTTCATATAGCTTACCTCTTAATAGAACATAAACAGAGCTAAAACAAGGAGCAAGAAAGTGCTGAAACCAGCTGTAGGCAGTTTGCTGAGAGTGTTATCCAAGAAAATAAACCTCTTTAGAAATACAGGAGAGAGGGGTGCGTGGGTGGCTCAGTCAGTTAAGCATCTGCCTTCTGCTCAGATCATGATCTCAGGGTCCTGGGATTGATCCCCATGTGAGTCTCCCTGCTCAGTGGGGAGTCTGCTTCTCCCTCTCCCTCTACTTCTCCCTCTCAAATAAATAGATACATAAAATCTGAAGAAAAAAAAAAAGAAATGTGGGTGAGGGATGTTGAGCAATTGTGGACAAAGAAGACTTTGAGAAGTCTTTATATTTTTTTAAGGCACTATTACAAGTAAGAAAATGTTATAATAATGATAACAACAAAAACAGGCTATAGAGAGAGAATTATTTCACCTACTGGATAAATCAAGAATGTGATGTGGTTCATATAGAGATTTCATTTAGTTTATACCTGAATTAAGACTAGTAGTAAAGAGGGACCACATTTATACAGAAGAATATTTGTAGTTTATTACATATATAATTAATCTTAAATTAATTATTTAATAAAGTGTAAATTTGTAATTTTTGCATTTTAGTTCATTTTATCTTAATAAAGGGCAAATTTTAAAAACCTTTCAGAACCATTATAGACTTCCATTCTCTAAGTTAACTGACACAATTTTAATGTTTCATCATTTCTAAGCATTTACACGTGTTGTGTCCTTTGATTTTTCACATTCTATGAAGTATTTTATTTTATTTTTTAAATTATGTATTTATTTTAAGTAATCTCTATATCCAGCATGAGGCTCTAATTCACAACCCCGAGACTAAGAGTCACATGTTCCTCCAACTGAGCCAGCCAGGTGCCCCCACCTTCTATGAAGTATTTTATATTCATTTTACAGATGAGAAACTAGACACACTTAGAAAGAAATGAATGATTCAAATATTAGGATGTCATATAGCAATCCACATTCAACTTAAAACCTTGATAAAGAGAGGAGAGGGGCTTCATAGAGACCAAGGACATCAGCTCCTTTCCTCTAGAGCTAAACTTCTGAGGTAAAAGGCAAGGAAATGCAGCACAAATGACCACCGTCTCTACCAAACGCTGTGGAGCTGCCTGCCAAAATAAAGAAACCCACCCCTTTCAATGCTGCAAATCTTTCAGTTCAAACCTCTGGTTGCAAAGGAAACAGCACCAATTTGCAACATTCCAGTGCTCTGAGTTGGTTTCTGGAGTCTTCTACATCTGCTCTGTGAGGAAAATGAATTGATGCCATGGTTCTTTGTTACTTTCAATAAATTGCCTCTGGAATTAATAAAGGATCTTGAAGAATGAACTAACGGTGAGAGTGTAGGAGGAAGTCATCAACCAGGAAGGTATAAGTAATCACACTCTGGCTGTTGTCTTGTACTGATGGAATACCTTCTATGTACTAGCACTGTGAGGAAACACAAGAAGAATGTTTTTGCCAGACATGTATACTTTTCTCCCTTCTAAATCATTTCCTTTGGATGACTTGGCAAAGACGAATCATCTGTCAGTGATATTATAATAAGTGGTTTTGAGCCCTATTTTTAAGGTTAGGTTTCTTGAATAAAGTGACACTTAAAGACAATTTTAAGCAAACAAGGGGCAATTCTTTGATATAGAACATGATAGATTTATCTTACACCTAAAAAAAGAGCATAGGGCTCATTGAAGCAGACAGAAACAAGATGAAGACCATTTTGAACAAGCAAATTATATAAAATCATAGACAGGGATTAAGGAAACTGACACAAATATTTGAAAGCTTATAAGTCCATCTAAGTATTCAACAATAGGAACTGTTTCAGTAAAAGATGGCACATCCATTGCATGCAATACTGTACACCTTTAAAGTCACGCTTTTGAAGATTATTTAATGGTACCAGAAATTGTTGATTATATATTACTTGAAAGAAATCAGGATACAAACTTCATATTCAGCATAACTCCAGCTTTGTTATACATACCCACACAAACACAGTACACACATGTGCACACTATGTTACAAATATAGAAATGAAAAATTAAAGCAATCTGTCTTGAGCAGGCTAGGGGATGATTGACAATCTAACTAAATAATTCAGAGATGGAATTGGCTTTGGGAAGGCTCGACCCAAGGTTCAAGTCTAGTTTGTCACACAAGATTTCTGCATTCTATCTCTGGGGAATTGTTCCCATTCTCAGGTATGTCCTATCTTAGAGATCTTCCTGGGACTACTTGTACCCTCATTCAAGTTATGTGAGAAGAAAAGTCTGAACAAAAACCAGTTTTGGGTCTTGGTTTTGTTTGACTTGTTTCTTCTTTCCCAGCCCTTCCTATAGCCAAGAAGGTGTGACATCTTTGATCTCTCTTCAACTCCCTCACAACTAGAGGTGATAGATCCCATCCATGTTGTCACAAAAGGCAGGATTTTCCCCTTTTGTAAAACTAACTAATATCCCATTTTATAGATATACCATGATTTCTTTATCCATTCATCTATGGATGAACACTTAGGCTGTTTCCACATCTTGGTTATGGTGAATAATGCTGTAATGAACATGAAAGTATGGATATCTCTTTCAGATACTGGTTTCATTTCCTTTAGATACATGTTTCTGACACCAGCTTCAATGTTTGGGCTTTTTCTCCATACCAACCAATTCTCCAACACCAGCTTCGTGTCCCACAATTCAAGTCAATTCTGACCCTATCTACCTGGCAATAGCATCAGATTCCACAGGTTAAGGGCTCAGTCCCACAAGACTACATTTTACAAGACTCCTCCCCAACTTCAGATGCCAATCACAAGTCCAGTTGGTATCTATGCTTCTGACTAATTGGCTCACAACCTCTTTCTTGGGTTCAGTTAATTTGCTAGCACAGCTCATCAAACTCAGGAGACCAGGTTGCTCACTAAATTACTGGTTTATTACAAAAGATGAGAAGATATATAGGCAGAGGTCTCAAACAAGGTAGCTTCTGTCCCCATGGAGTTTGAAACCTAGCACAGCAACATGTAGATGTCTTCTGGTTTACCAAACTGAACACTCTCCTCTCTGAACCCTATCCTTTCGGGTTTTTATGGAGGTTTCATTACTTTGGCATGACTGATTAAGTCAGCCATTAGTGACTGGTTCAACCTCCAACCCCTCTCCCCTCCCAGAGGTCAGAGGGTAGAACTAAAATTTCAATCTTTTAATCACAGGGTTGGCTCCATGGGCAATCAACCCCCATCCTTAGATGCTCTCCAAAAGTCACTTCATTAACATAATAAAAGACATCACGGAGATGTCATCACAGGAAATTCCAAAGGTCTTAGGGGCTCTATGTCAGAAAGGGGAATCAGGATTAGATATATATTTCTTATTATAAATCACAATATCACAGGATGGATACTCATACAGTAGTTCTAATTTAATTCTGGGGGAAACTCCATGCATATTTTCCATAATGGCTGTACCAATATACACTCCCACCAGTAGTACACAAGGGTTTCCTTTCCTCCATATCCTCACCAAACCTAACCAGTGTGAGGTGATATCTCATTGTGGTTTTGATTCACATTACCTGATGATTAGCAATGTTGATTATCTTTTCAGGTACCTTTTGCCCATTTGTATGTCTTCTTTGGAAAAAAAATGTCTATTTAAGACCTCTGTTCATTTTTAATCAGGTATTTTGGGTTTTTGCTATTGAATTGTATGAGGTACTTCTGTATATTGGATTTTAGCTCTTCAGATATATGATTTGTGATTATTTTCTCCCCTTTTTTTCTTTGTAGAAGCTTCTTACCTTGATGTAGTTCCATTGATTCATTCTTGCTTGTGGTGTCATATTCAAAACATCATCATCAAGATAAATGTCAGTGAGCTTTCTCCCTATGTTTTCTTCTGACTTTTACAGTTTCAGGACTTAAAGGTAAGTTTTTGACCCATTTTGAGTTAATTTTTGCATATGGTGTAGGGTAAGGTTCCAGTTTCATTTTTAACATGTGGATATCTAGTTTTTCCAATAGTATTTATTGAAGAGACCACCTTCTCCCCATTCTTGGTGCCCTACTGCAGATTAGTTGACCAATTATGTGTAAGTTTATTTCTGTGCTTTCTATTATGTTTCATTGGTTTATGGATCTGTTTCTTGCCAGTACCATATTGTTTTTACTACTAGCTTTATAATATAATTTGAAATCAGGAAATGGGATGTTGTCAACTTTTTCTTTTTTCTCAAGATTGCTTTGGCTACTCAGGTCTTTTTGAATAGTTCGTTGTTAGTGTACAGAAACACAGCCAGTTTTTATATATTGAGTTTGTTTCCTTCAACTTTACTGAATCCATTTATTAGTTTTTTTTTATTTAAGCTTTTTTTATTTAAACATATAATGTAAACCCACCACCCTCTCCCAACCCCTCTCCCCCCCACCCCCCTCAGTTTGTTTTATGACATTAAGAGTCTCTTTTGGTTTGTCTCCCTCCCGATCCCATCTTGTTTCATTTTTTCTTTTCCTACCACCTTAACCCCCACCCCCGTTGCATCTCCACTTCCTCATATCAGGGAG
>RCUC01119208.1:0-87245 GCA_003697995.1 Taxidea taxus jeffersonii
AAAAAAAAAAAACCACCCATATCAGTAAACTATGACCCCATTACAATAAATCATCTAAGTGTGAATAAACAGGTAAAGAAAATTTAGACCTCTTGAGAATTATGAGTGATTCTTGAATGAAGGATATTGAATCTAGATTATCTTGCATAGTATGGACTTTCTGTATATTAACTTCGATGCTTCTCTAAAGAATAGAAGATAAATGCCTGTTAAAGATATTCAAATGACAAATAAAGCTTTCCATTGAGCAACCAGTAATATTTTACATAGAACAGTAAGAACTCTCTGAATTTCTCTTTCTTAATGTTGATGGCAAATTTACAAGACTTCAGAACAAGAATTTTTAAAGTTAGAATGTAGCAAAATAAATACCTAGCAATCAAGAGTCACCTTACAATCATACCAAAAGTTTCTGCTAATAAAATGTATAAACTGTACAAATTAAATAAATGTACAGTAATTTGGCAGGTAAAATAAATTAATTTTGCATAGAAAATTGCAATGTGCTACAGGTGGGCTAATTTATCTTAAACCCAAGCCCATATTTTACACTGTGATGATATCCATCCCTTTTATATTCTGGTACAGTATTTAGTACAGGGAGTGCTACACTCGTTCATCATCTAGTAAACTAACTTACTTCCTAATTATGCTTCTTGGAGTGGGGAGAGTTCATTCCAGAGTCACAGTGGCCATAGACATCAGAGCTTTAATTAAAGAACAACAGATATGAGTGCTCTGGTATAACTCACATTTTAAGGTAAATTTGGTAAAGATATGATCTTAATTAACATTGGCAAGCTATAAGTTTTTCTAGTTTTAAGGTTGTTGAAATATTCTGAAAAGTTTAATCACTTAATTTTGGATACTAGTTGAAGGAGTCTCTGCAGGGTGGGGTGCAGGGAGTCACTGGGGGTCGGGTGGGGAGAAGTAAACCAATAGCAAAAAAGATCCCATTCCCATTGCGAACAATAAACCAACTGAAGAGAGAAGCATAATCTGTCTGCAGGTTTCTTTTAACCCCATCACTTCCTTTTTATCGCACTCCTTTACAATTATCATAAGGAGGCCACTCTACCGTGTGCTTTATATCCGTTCATTGCTATGCAGCACAACCCCCTCTGGAAGGTAATGTTCGCTTCACAAATGAAGAAAGCAAAGAATAAAGAAACCTGCTCTTTTGCCTAGGGTTACATTATAAGTTAGTGGCAAAATGTGTATTAAAATTCAGGTCTCCAGAGCCCCAGTGTTTTAATTAGCTTTAATAATCCATGCTAACTTTCATGATTGTTAGGGTTTAGGCTTTGGTATTCTTTAACATTATTCTCAACACCTATGAAAAATGGCTGCCCTTCATAAGGTTAATGCAAACTATGAGTTACACCAATTATGCAAGCCCTAATCTTTGTAACTTATCTACCCCCAGGGTGCTTAGTGCTGGGTGAGCATGTTTTTTTTTTTTTTTCTTATTCAAAAGAGCTTTCACCCACTTCTATGAGCACTTTTCTTTTTACACTATTAACAACAAAAACAAAACCATTAATTGAATGTTACCAAATTTAAACTTCTAATGAAGGTATAATTATCCCAACTGTATTAATAAAGAAATTAATGTTCAGTGACTTGTCCACGGGTGCATAGCTAATAAGAATTGGAATGGAAATTGAACCCTGATACTTATTCGAAGTATCAAAACACATGATTTTTGTGTATAAGGTTGACTCTTAAGAGAAATAATATGATACTACTTGAAAAAGCAAATCAATAAAAGGATTAAAAAATGTATCAAAAATCTTTGATATATAAAACTTTTCCTTAGGCCCATATACCCTTAGTCATTTTTTTTTATATTCTACACTTTATTCATTCCTTCCTTCATTTATTCATTTAGTCACTTGACAGATGCATAAAGCCAAGAAAAATGATTTTTGATTATGATATCATAGTTTTTTTTAAGTATGGCTAAAATAAAGTGCCTCCTTAACACAGTGTGTCAGTCTCATAAAAATGACTAAAATAAAGTGAAATGACTGCAGATGGAGTGGTCAAAAATATATTTATATTATATATTATATTATATTATTAAAGGGGGTGTTAAAAGAAGAGCTGGAATTACTATATCACAAGTGAGAGAGGAGCGCTTAGGTGGCTCAGTCAGTTAACCGTCTGCCTTCAGCTCAGGTCATGAGCCCAGGGTCCTGGGATCAAGTCCTGCATCCGGCTCCTTGCTCAGCAGGGAAACTGCTTCTCCCTCTGTCTGCTGCTCCTTCTGCTTGTGCTGTCTCTGTCAAATAAATAAATAAAATCTTAAAAAAAAGAGTGAGAGGAAAAATATTCCCTCAGGGACAAACATAGACAAAAGTCATCATCATTAGGTTTATACACCTGGAGGAGGAGATAAACAAGAAACAAAGTAAATAAATAAAATATATAGTATATGTATAGAGAGGAGTACTGAGGAGTCCAGAAGCAGAGAGATGCAGGGGAGTCATTATTTTAGGTAGGGTGTTATAGAGTCTCACTGAGAAAGGGAGATGAATAAGGACCAAAAAGCCATGAAGTACAAAGTCAAGCGGGTCTCCAGGAGAAGACATCCCAGATGGAGGGAACAGCAAATGCAAAGGCCCTAGGAGGAAGTATACTTGGTGTGATAAAGAAGCCAGTAGAGGGTTGTAAATAAGTTTGTGACAGTATCTGATTAGTATTTATTTTAGGAAAATAACTTCTGTGGTGTTTGGAGAACAGAAGGAAGAACTCAAGAATGGAATGGGAGTGGGACGTCTGAGTGGCTCAGTTAGTTAAGCATCCGGCTTTGGCTCAGGTCATGATCCCGAAGGCCTGAGATTGTGTCCCACATTGGGATCCCTGCTCAGCAGGGAGTCTGCTTCTCCCTCTTCCTCTGCCTTTGCCTCCTGCTTATGCTCTCTCTCTCTCTCTCTCCCTCTTACTCTCTGTATCTCAAGTAAATACATAAAATCTAAAAAGAAAGAAAGAATAGAATAGAATAGGAATATAAGTGAGATGTTTTTGTATAATTCAAGATAATGAAAAAATGATTATTATCTGAATAAGAATGGTAGCATTGGGGCTGGAGTAATATATTTTGGAGGTGGAATAAACGAGACGTACTTAAGGATTAGTTACAATGAGAGAAAAAAGAGAAAATATCAGTAACTCCTGAGGTAGGAGTTACTGACAGGTCACTCATAGGTAGGAGTCCAACTGAATTAGGACTTTAAAGGAGTCACTCATAGGTAGGAGGCCTACTGAATTAGGGAGGATAGGACATTGAGGGAGTATAATAAAGTGTTCTCTTTATCCCCATTATATCTGAAATGTCTGTAAAATTTTAAGAGGAAATTTCAAGGAGACAGTTAGCAGGGGTCTGACATATAAATTTCTATTTCATCAGCCTCAAAATGATATGTAATTGAATTCATAGGCTCTCTACCTCTCACAACTCTACTCAGCCCAAGCTTAGAAATATGATACATAACTATAGGTAAAACTTGCATGTGAAATTCTAAGGATTGTTAAACTAATTTATTTACAAGCAAATAATTGGTTCTAGTCTTAAATAGATTCATGAAATAGGTGATTGCATCATAGCTCTGAAATTTTTAATCTAAATATCAGTAGAACCATCAACAGAATCTGAATTAAAAAACCACAAAAAAACCAACAAAATTGAAAAATGAATAACAAGTTTTATTAAGCCCTATCTAGCTTTTACTTGATTACTGTGCTTCATGTTTTCCAAGACATAATACCATCTTGAACTCACTGACAAGTATAATCTAAAGTTCAAGTAAGATGACAATATAGAAGATTGTTTAAATGACATGCAGATATATTGAAGGCTACAACTTAGAACTGTCTCTTTGAAATCTGAAGATGTGTTTTGTTTGTCAGGTGCAGTGTTTTAAACATGATGCATTGCGTGTCATTAGATGGGATGTGCTCTTTCTGGTTGGTTTCAGATGCCACCCTTCCCTACTGTCTTGAACATTATGCTGTTTTCTTGGTTATTTTTTTTTATTTTTAAGTTTTTATTTATTTATCTGTCAGAGAGAGAGAGAGAGAGAGAGAGAGAGTGCACAAGCAGGGGGAGCGGCCGGCAGAGCAGGCAGAGAGAGAAGCAGGATCCCTGTTGAGCAGGGAGTCTAATGTGGGGTTCAATTCCAGGACCCTGGGATCATGACCCAAGCCAAAGGCAAATGCTTAACTAACTGAGACACCCAGACATCCCAGCTGCTTGGTTCTTGACATGTTTTCACATTATTAACCTGCTACAGATACTTTGAACACCTGTCTGTCTTTATGCTAAGACTAAGTGGCAAAGCACGATGCAAGTTGTTTCTTTCAGATGAGCCCTTATGCAATTGCTTTTGTTGAATTGTGCTTCTGTGTGTTTCCATTAATCCATGATGAAAACATATTATAGAAATATACCTATGAATCCTGTCATGGTGTTCATTGTAAGCATATTGTTTTGTTTTTTAAGATTTTATTTATCCATTTGAGGGGCACCTGGGTGGCTCGGTGGGTTAAAGCCTCTGCCTTCCGCTCAGGTCATGATCCCGGGGTCCTGGGATCGAGCCCCACATCGGGTTCTCTGCTCAATAGGGAGCCTGTTTCCTTCTCTCTCTCTCTGCCTGCCTTTCTGCCTACTTGTGATCTCTGTCTGTCAAACAAATAAAATCTTTAAAAAAAAAAAGATTTTATTTATCCATTTGAGAGAGAGAGAGTGAGTGAGAGCATGAGAGGAGAGAAGGTCAGAGGGAGAAGCAGACTCCTTGTGGAGCCGGAAGCCTGATATGGGACTTGATTCTGGGACTCCAGGATCATGATCTGAGCTGAAGGCAGTTGGTTAACCGGATGCCCCATTGTAAGAATATTGTTGAGGATGTTATACATTACATCACATAGCATTCCTTTTGTAAAATGATAATCAAAAAGTTAATTTCTAATATTATTGGATTAAGTTATTGCTCTAATTAGTTGGCTCACTTTTATCCCAGGATAGTGTTATTTTAAGAAGTGATTTCAATGGGCAATTTCCACTGGTTGTTTGAAAACTTAGGTCAATGTGAAATAGTAGAAAATGTGTATATATATATATATATATATATATATATATATATATATATGCCCCCAGTGCCTGGCACAAAGCTCTTAAAACCATGATAATGTACCAAGTGATAAGAACACTAAAAGAGTCTTTCATTCTAATATTTGGTCCTGACTGTGGTTTCTGACATATATCTCCTAAACCCTTTTAAGTTTCTTGAATGATAAGAATGCTTTTTGTTCAGATAAGGTAACTGTTGGTGGCTGGTAGGTGGATTCAGAATGGGGTCTGTTTACCAGAAAGATCAAACCATAATTACAATTAGAAGCTTGGAGCTTTCAACTCCACCTCCCATCCCCTGGGAAGGGGAGAGGCACTGGAAATAGAGTTAGTGATTGTTCATGCCTATGTGATAAAGTCTCTATAAAGATCCAATGAGTACAGGGTTCAGAGAGCTTCTGAGTAGAGGAACACATTCATGTGCCAAGAACATGGTACAGCCCAACTCCATGGTGACTGAAGTGCCTGCGCTCTGTTGGTTTATTACATTAACAAACCAGTAAATGTAACTAAGTATTTCTCTGAGTTCTGTGAGTTGTTCTAGCAAATGATGAAACCTAAGGAGGGGGTCCTACAAACCTCTAGTTTACAGCTTGTGACTAGCATCTGATGGGGTAGAGGGAGTAGTCTTGTCAGGGTGAGCCTTTTAACCTCTGGGGTCTGCACTAAGTTTGGTTAATGTCACATTGAATTACTTGTAGGACACCCAGCTGGTGTTTCCAAGCCTGGCTAGATGTGTGAAGACCCACGCATGCGGTGTCAGAAGTGATGCGGTGTGGTAGTTGTGTGAGAGTCAATGAGACGCTCGGGAGAGTTTTCCCAAGATGGTCAGGATGACAGATGTTGGAAGTCTATGGTAGGCAGCACTCTCACATGATCTCTGTGGACCCTCATCCTTGTATGTTCTCTTACACTTGAATGTGAGGGGAACCTGGAGAGATGAGATTTTGCAGATATCATTGGGAGATGATATCTAGGTGGGCCTGGCCTACTCATATGAGCTTTTAAAATATGGATCTAGAGGTTGGAGGTAGAGGAAGCCAAAGATCCAAAATGGAGAGGGATTTAACTTGAAGTATATTCTCTGATCTGGCTTTGAAGATGGATGGGGCTGTGTGGCAAGGGATATGGGTGGGCTCTAAGAGCTGAGAGTTGTCTCCAGCAGGGAAGCGGGGAGTTGAGTTTGACAATTGTGAGGATCTGGATTTGTCCAAAAAGTAAGTGTTTGGGAGTTCATCGTTCCCCCTAGGGACTCTAGAATTCAATAAATCCTGGCCACCACTTTGATTTTACCTGAGCAGGAACCTAGCCACACTTTGCCTGGACTTCTGACCTAAAGTGTGAGCTAATGAGTGAATCTCCTTTTAAGTCACTAAGCTGGTGACAATTTCTTATACAGCAATAGGAAGCAAATGCAGACTGTTATCTCCAGAACTGTGAAGGGTCTGAAATTTTACTCTGCTTGAAACTAAAATATAACTTGCCACACATTTCCCTGCATGCGGGTAAGAGACAGGAGACTCCTGGATCACAGACAGATGGCCTTACTACATGCAATGATGGCAAGGCCAGAAGTGACAGGCTTTCTTCTGATTACTTGAACCCCAATTCCCACAGGGTAATGCAGAGAGGGCCAGATGATTGGGCCTCTCCACACATGCCCCGGGTTCTGTTACAGGAAAGAACTCCCAGCACAGGAAACAAAAATCTTTTATAATGGGCAGTCAGCCTGCTTGACCTTCGCCCAGCATGAGGCATTATCTTTATTAAACTGGATAGTATATAAACCTGGCCTTTGCTCCCAAGGGAGGCACTATCTCTATCTTCTAAGGCTTCTTCCTATACAAAATCTATCAGCAATGAGCAGAAACAGGAAAATTGTCTTCCAGTATCTCATAGTTACATGTTCTTTATTGAATGGTAGCAGTTATCACTCATAATAAAGCATGCATTCCTGAAGTATTAAAATGCCTGAAGAATATTTATACCATAATACTATAGGGAGACATCTCCAAACTATCAGACTTCAAATTTTATATAAAACAAATATACTATCCTGGCTGAAAACTACATAATCTACACTTTACGTGCATATATCAAAATACAGCATTTTTCAATTAGCCTTATTCTTATGTTTATGTTCTTAACTTTGCTTTTTTTTCATTTCCTCAATATTTCTAGTTCATATCACGGTTTTATTTTTTCGGAATCCCTAAAAAAGTTGAAGAATTGTGCTTAGGCAAAGTCAGCTAAAACAGAATAATCTGGTAAGAGATTTCCAAGCAAAAAATACATTTTTATAGCTTTCCCATGACTCCATATATAGCAAGGGCTATGACTGGCTGTGGGGTTGGACTTATTAGACTGGATTAATTGCAGTTCCTAATAGCTTTGCAGGATTTAGAATACTCTGAAGGCAACCATTTGGAGAATATTAGATATTTTTAATATTGTCATGGTTAATTTCATATCTCTGAATAACCTTTGGCTCTGAGCAAGGTTCACACCCATACATGTAACTTGAAGCAAAGAGATGCCCTTTCCATGCTGATTGGGCAAATGGAATTTCCAAGACCAACTGTTGTGGGAAGAAATCTGGCCTATTCACATAGTCCTAAATTATTTTCTATCCAGGCTCCAGTCTTGATGGCAAATAGGATGAAATTATCTGATAAATCTAGACCAAGCAGAGACCCACTCTTGATCTGGGTAAGGATCAGTCCCACTCAGAGCTCACTGGTTGCTGCAGGGGAGAGGGGGGAAAAATGAAGGAATGCTCTAACATGATCTACACGACTGCTCCTTGAACCAAAGCAGAGGTTATTAGCCCTATAGAACAGGGTAAGAAATGGAGGGCAAAGATGTGATGAATGTGGCCTCAGACTTCTAGTAAGTGGCAATGTCAGATTTTTAGGCCAGATTTTCTGACCTCAGGTCTGTTGCTCTTGTCCCTATATTCTCCTCTCTTGTGATATGGGGAGTGAATTAACCTGAACAGTTAATGAAAGCAGGGTTTGAAAGATGGAGAAAGGAATAACAAGCAGATGAAAATACTTTTTCTTTGCAGGGAAAAAAAAAGAAAGAAAGAAAAACCTTTCAAAGAAGAAAACACCTAGAAACAGGAACCCCAGGCTGGAGTTTGTGAGACAATATTTGACTTCCTCACAAATTTGCCTAGGTCAGGACCTTCAAGTACTCAGAAGCCGGGAGCTCGGTGGTAGATTGCGAAATCTGTGCCATGAGAGCCCTTTTGCAGATTCACTATCCCACTGTGACTCTTCCCAGAACAGCTCAGACTAAAATAAAGAAAACAAATTCCCATAAAACCCTAACTAAAAGGTCACAGAAAGGAGAGGCAGAACTCATTAATTTTTTTCAGGGCCTGAGGGTTCATTCTTTAAAATCTGTGCCACATTGGCATGTGCAGTTAGCGTGATGATTTTCCTTTTGTATCAAAGCACACCCACTCCAGGTTGTAACACCTTCATGCCTCCCTGCCCTTTGGCTCCATGTCCCCGGCTCAGCAGAGGCTGCCTTGTAAATTCAGGTTCACATTTCTTTGTGAATCATCCAAGATGGGCCTACCTCATGACAGATTATATTCCTTAAATAGTCTAAGAATAGTTATTTCCTATCTCAACTGTATGTAAAGGAGTTGAAACAATAACATCCATGTGAATTTTTAAATTACATTATTTCTGAGGACCACCCTTTTTACAACTTTTTTTTTTAAGATTTTATTTATTTATTTATTTGACAGAAAGAGAGATCAGAAGTAGGCAGAGAGGCAGGCAGAGAGAGAGAGAGGAGGAAGCAGGCTCCCTGCTGAACAGAAAGCTCAATGCGGGACTCAATCCCAGAACCCTGAGATCATGACCTGAGCCGAAGGCAGAGGCTTAATCCACTGAGCTACCCAGGTGCCCCTTTACAACTTTTTTAACAAACATTATTTATTTATTTATTTGAGAGAGAGAGAGAGAGAGAGATAGCAAGAGAGAGCGGTGGGATGAGGAGAGGTGGGGAAAGGGAGAAGCAACCAATGAGCATGGAGCCATACACAGGGCTCAATTCCAGGACCCTGGGATCAGGACCTGATCCAAAGGCAAACATTTAAGTTTAACCAACTCAGCCATGTGCCCCCCTCCCCCCCATGGACCACTCTCTATAAAGTGGAGACCTAGGGCTGTCATTTTGCCTAGGAAAAAAGATATAAGGTTAAAAGACAGTAAATAATAATCCCTAATTTTTTAACCTGAAAAAACCTAATTTTTCAATAATCTTGAATTTTAATTCAAGAGTTGATGCAAGACAGAAAATTTTGAAGGTATATATAACCTAGCTAAAATTAGTCTTCTTTCCCTGTTCTCTATCAAGAAACATGACGAAGAGCTGGAGAGGAAGAGTTCAATGTCTGTTAAGTAACATTCATCACTGCCTATGTCCCACTCTGTATTGGCAGTCTCCTAAAGTTTTGGAAGGAGAGTAGAGAGATCAAGCCATAGTCCAAAGCAGGGAATGAGAAGTTATTTCCAGTTTTTTGTTTTATTTATTTTTTTTTTTTAAGAAATAATCTCTTCAGTTAAAAAAAAAAAAAAGTCAACTACTGGGATACCTGGGTGGCTCAGTCAGGTGAGTGTGGGCCTTCGGCTCAGGTCATCATCCTAGCTAGGGTCATGGGATTGAGTACCGCTTTGGGCTCCTTGCTCAGTGGGGAGCCTGCTTCTTCCTCTGCCTGCTGCTCCCCCTGCTTTTGCTTTCTCTCTCTCTGACAAATACAGAAAATCTTTAAAGGAGAAAAAAATGATATATGAATAGTCATGTGCTTATAAAAAGCTTCACAATTTATACATGTATTACTATAGTCATATATTTGTATTAAATAATATACACAAAAATCCATGAAATTAAGATGGATGAGATAAAGATGAGATGAAAACATTTTAGAAAATGTTCTGTTCTATTTATAGTGGTGCTAAAAACTTTTTAAATTTTATTAAAGTTATTTAGTACTTTCAGTGTGATTAAATATGCATCATCATCATAAATATCTTTATTTACAACTTTATACAAGAAAATGATTTGCAGATCTAAGTTCTCTTTTTATGAAATACTGCCTATTTGGTTTAATGAGTGTCATTTTGGGAAAGTCAAGTGGTAAAACTTCATAGTTCCAAATAGAAGAAATGCATGTTGCCTGCATTTACTAATCTTGAAACTCATGTTTTAATCCTACCCAATAATAATGCAAATATTTTGTTGAAATCAGATATTAGGTTTTGAGCTTCCTTGATATTCATCCGTTGTTCTTTTGAGTTAGAAAGTGCTATATTTTTATAAAATATGCTCAAAGACAGTCACAGAAATTCATTTGGAAGATTTATAATCAGAACAGAGCATGAGAGGGGCGCCTGGGTGGCTCAGTGGGTTAAGCCTCTGCCTTCGGCTCGGGTCATGATCTCAGGGTCCTGGGATCGAGCCCTGCATTGGGCTCCCTGCTCAGTGGGGAGCCTGCTTCCCCCTGCCCCTCTGCCTGCTGCTCTGCCTGCTTGTGCTCTCTCTCTGTCAAATTAATAAATAAAATCTTTAAAAAAGAAAAAAAAAAGGATAGAGCATGATAATTCTGTTTTTAAAGCATGATGATATGAGAATTTGTATAGGTGCTACTTTGTTTTCAGCAACAAATTTATCTGAAGATGGATATATTTTATTTTATTTTAAAACATTTTTTTAAAAAAAAATTTATTTATTTGACAGATAGAGAGATCACAAGTAGACAGAGAGGCAGGCAGAGAGAGAGGAGGAAGCAGGCTCCCTGCTGAGCAGAGAGCCTGATGTGGGGCTCGATCCCAGGACCCTGAGATCATGACCTGAGCCGAAGGCAGAGGCTTAACCCACTGAGCCACCCAGGCACCCCTGAAAATGGATATATTTTAAAGCATCCCTTTCAAATTGTTGTTTTTATAGAAGAACTTTCTTTGAAAAGCAACTACATTCTTACTCATTGTTGAAATGTGGCAATTTTAGGATACTTATTTTTGTAAAGGAAAAATATGTAAATCATCTTTAACTTTGACAATTCCTTAAGTGCATTCTTATGATATGTGAAGTCTTTGTGCAGTATGCAAGATTCTCCTTCAAAAGATCTGCTAGTTTTCAAAATATTTAGAGATGCTTCTGTTTAGGTAATATAGTCTATATGTTCATATTCAAACATTGCAATAACTCATAATATACTAATACATAACAAAGGAGTAAGGATGTCCCCGTCCACCCAGGTAGAACTCTCATTCTTTCCTTAGTGTGTGACAAGGAATCAATTCATGTGCTGTGACTAAGGATGACTCATATTTGTTTTGTTTTGTTTTATTTTCCTTCCTGTACCTCAATTAAATCATCTCATGCACTTGGTGTGTACAATTGTTTTGCTGAGTTCTTTTGAACTTTTTAATTTTCTAATAATTTTTAATTTACAGGGGCACCTGGGTGGCTCAGTCATTGTCTGCCTTTGGCTTAGGTCATGATCCCAGGGGCCTGGGATAGAGCCCCCATCAGGCTCCCTGCTCAGTGGGAAGCCTGTTTCTCCATGTCTCACTCCCTCTGCTTGTTCCCTCTCTCACTGTGTCTCTTTCTGTCAAATAAATAAATAAAATCTCTTTTTCTTTTTATTTACAGAAAATTTGCAGAGACAGTAGAGTTTCCATATACCCTTTACCCAATTCCCCCAATGTAAAAAACGTACAAAATCATGATACATCTGTCAAAACTAAGAAAGTAACATTGATAAAATGCTATTGACTAGCTACAGATTTTACATGGATTTCATGCATTGTTTTCATTAATAAATGTCCTTTTCCTGTTTCAGGATCCAGTCCGTGAAACCACATTGCTCTTATTTGTCATGTTGGATCATAGACAAACTGGTCTATGACAGTTTGTCTGGTTTGCCTTTTTTTATGACCTTGACAGTTTTGAAGACTAATGATCTGGTATTTTGTAGAATGTTGCTTTCTCATGGATTTTGAGAAGAATACCATGGAGAGAAGTTGCCTTTCTCATCACATCATTATGCGCAATATCAATATGACTTATCTTTTGTTGTTCATCTCCATCAGTTACTGGGGGGGGGTACTTAAGATGTTTCTTTACTATAAATTTAGTTTTTTCCCTTTAATTTCAGAAGATAGCCAGAAGGTGCATAGGTGCATTTACACACAAGGAGTTGGGCATACTTCATTTTGTTTTAAATTAAGTTTTTAATTTTAATTCTGGTGTTGTTAACATACAGCGTTACAGGTGTACTATGTAGTGATTCACACTTCTATACATTATTCAGTGCTCATCATGCTAAATGTACTTTTAACCTCCTTCACCTGTTTCACCCATCCACCTCCCCTCTGATAACCATCAGTTTATTCTCTATAGTTAAGAGTCCATTTCTGGCTTTGTTTCTCTCTCTTTCTCTTTTTCCTTTGCTTGTTCATTTTGTTTCTTAAATTCCACATATGAATAAAATCATATGGTATTTGTCTTTCTCTGACTTATTTATTTCATTCAACATTATACTTTCTAGCTCCATCCATGTTGTTGTAAATGGTAAGATTGTATTCTTTTTTATGACTAAGTAATATTCTAATATTTCACATCATCTTTATCCTTTCCTCTATCAATGAACACTTGAGCTGCTTCTGTAATTTGGCAATTTTAAATAATTCTGCAATAAACACTGAGGTGTATATTCCCTTTGAATTTGTGTTTTTTGTATTTTTTTTTGGATAAACACCCATTATTGTAATTACTGGATCACAGAATAGTTTTATTTTAAACTTTTTTTTCTTTTTCTTTTTTTTAATTGTTTTCCACAGTAGCTGTATCAGTTTTCATTTCCACCAACAGTGAATGAGAGTTTTTCTTCACATCCTTGCCAACCTTGTTTTTTGTGATTTTGATTTTAGCCATTTTGACAGGTGTGAGTTGATAGTTCATTGTAGTTTTGATTTGCGTTTTCCTGATAATGAGTGATATTAAACTTCTTTTCATGTGTCTGTTGGTCATCTATATGTCTTTAGAGAAATGGCTGTTCATGTTTTCTTCCTGTGTTTTAATTGGATTATTTGTTTTTTTTCAGTGTTGAGTTTTATCAATTCTTTATATACCGTAGATGCCAACCCTTTATCATGTATGTCATTTGTGAACATATTTTCCCATTCAGTAGGTTGCCATTTAGTTTTGTTGATCATTTCCTTCATGTACAGAAGTTTTTTATTTTGAAATAGTACCAGTAGTATATTTCTGTTTTTGTTTCCCTTGCCTCAAGAGACATATCTAGAAAAACGTTGCCATAGCTGATGTCCAAAAAGTTACTGTCTATGCTCTCTTCTAGGTTTTTATAGCTTCAGGTCTCACATTGAGGTCCTTAATTCATTTTGAGCTTACTTTTATGTATGGTGTAAGAAAGTGGTCCAGTTTTATTCTTTTGCATGTAGCTGTCCAGTGTTCCCAATACCATTGTTGTAGAGACTGTCTTTTTCCCATTGGATATTCTTGCCTGTTTTTTGAAGATTAATTGACCATATAATTATGGGCTTATTCTGGGTTTTCTATTCTGTTCTATTGATCTATGTGTCTATTTTTGTGCTACTACCATACTGTTTTGGTTACAACAGCTTTGTAATGTATCTTGAAGTCTGGAATTATGATGCCTACAGTTTCGCTCTTCTTTTTCAAGATTGTTTGGCTATTTGAGGTCTTTTGTGGTTTCATATAAATTTTAGAATTGTTTGTTCTAGTTCTGTGAAAAAAATCCTGTTGGTGTTTTGATAGGGATTGTATTAAATGTGTAGATTGCTTTGGGTAATATAGATATCTTAACAATCTTTATTCTTCCAGTTCATGAACATGGAATGTCTTCCCATTTCTTTGTGTCATCTGCAATTTATTCCATCAGTGTTTTATAGTTTTCAGAGTACAGGTGTTTCACCTCCTAGGTTTAGTTTATTCCTGATTATTTTATTATATTTAGTGCAAATATAAATGAGATCAATTTTCTTAATATCTCTTTCTGCTGTTTCATTATTAGCTTATAGAAGTGCAAATGTTTGTACGTTGATTTTATATTATGATACTTTACTGAATTCATTTATCAGTTCTTGTAGATTTTTGGTTGTCTTTAGGACTTTCTATATCAATGTCATGGCATCTGCAAATAATAAAACTTTTAACTCCTCCTTACCAATTTGTATATCTTTTATTTCTTTTTGTTGTCTGATTTCTGTGCTTAGGAATTTTAATACTATGTTGAATAAAAGTGATGAGAGTGGATATCTTGTCTTGTTTCTTACCTTATAGCCAAAGCTCTCATTTTTTTCCTCATTGAATATGATGTTAGCTGTGGGATTTCATATATAATCTTTATTAGCTGAGGTAATTTCCTCTAAACTTACATTTTCGAGGGGTTTTATCATAAATGGATGTTGTGTTTTGTCAAATGATTTTTCTGCATCTGCTGAAATGACCATATAGTTTTTATCCTTTCTCTTATTGATGTGATGTGTCACATTGATTAATTTGCAGAAAATTGAACCACGCTTGCATCCTGGGAATGGGAACCACTACTTGAACATGCTGAATGATTTTTTAATTGTATTGTTGGATTTGGTTTGCTAGCATTTTATTGAGGATTTTTGCATCTATGATCATCAGAGATATTGGCCTGTAGTTCTCTTTTCTGAGAATCCTTCCCTTTGAAAACAAGACTACCCAGGTTGTTATTTTGAGTGTTTTGTGAGGCTTTCCAAAGTTACTTTTGTTTTCAAGTAAGATACTGTTGAGTTGGTAGACAGAGCATTCCAGCAGGACTTCATGGAGACTTCTTAAAAGTTAAGAGCAAATATCTTATACATTCCTCCTAAGATATATCTTATACATTCCCCTCCTAGTGATGGAGAAAGGACATAGCTGAAATATCAGTGAATCCACTAACTATGACAGAGTTAGCCAAGTGAAAGCTACAATTAAGCCCACAAAAATCCTGGATACCACTTCATTATTCTGCAAATGGCCTAATAAGGTAATATTAAAATGTAAGTAAAAGTCAAAAGAGAAATGAGACAGGAGGACAAAGATGAGACTCCTATATATTCAATCCAAGTTCTGAAATGGCATCACCTCAGGATTTCTTCAGGGAGAAAGAGACACATTAGAGGTAGAATTTTAATACTAGATGCCACTATGGTGTAAGCCAGTAATGACTGAGAAATCACTGGACTGGACCCTGAGAAATCAGAATTAAGCAGATCAAATTTTCTGCTACAGTAATGGGAATGAGCACATGTTAGAAAATAAGTTGAATCATATAAAAATAAATATACATAATATATTAATATATCAGTTTTATATGCTGCTGTTACTGTCAGATTGTACAGCTCATACAAATTTGGCAATGTCATCATAGGATAAAAACATGAAGTCTGTCCATGCAGAGATGACTGGATGAAAGAAAATTAATACAGGAGGGGAACCTGGGTGGCTTAGTCTGCTGAACATCTGACTTTTGATTTCAGTTTACATCATGATCTTGGGGTCATGGGATCAAGCCCCAAATCCGGCCCTGTGCTCAGTGTGAAGTCTGCTTGAGATTCTCTCTCTCCCTCTCCCCCTGCTCATGTGTAGGCTCTCTCTCAAAATAAATAAACAAAAGCTTGGAAAAAAAAAGAAAGTTAATACAAAATAATAAAACTGTGCTTCATGTTTAGGCTAAACATGATATATTTTCAATCTGTTTATAATCTGCATAGATATTTCATCATGATATTTTTTCTTTCTTTCTCTCTTTCTCTTTCTTTCTTTCTTTCTTTTTTTCTTTTTCCTTTCCTCCCCTCCCCTCCCTGTCCTTCCCCTCCTCTCCCCTCTCCTCTCCCCTCCCCTCCCCTCCTCTCCTCTCCTCTCCTTTCTTTTCCTTTCCTTTCCCTTCCTTCCCTTCCCTTCCCTTCCCTTCCCTTTCCTTTCCTTTTCTTTTTTCCATAATGACATTTCTTAAGACAGGATGAGTAAGAGCAAGAGTGCCTTCCCGCAAGTGGGTGTAAGTGTCAGAGTCAGTGAGACCAAGTTTTCATTTCCAGTTTTATTATTCACTAACTCTCTGATGTTGCTGAATTTATTTAAATTCTTTGAGCTTTAATTTACTCACTCTTAAATGGAGATAAGAGTGACTGCTTTATGAGGTTATTATGAGAATTAAATGAGATCCCATATATGGTACATCAAACACAGATAATAAGAGTGCCACAGATAATAAGTAATCAATAAATACTACCTTACTATTATTATTATTATTATTACTTTATCATCATCCTAAATATCTACTTCGAATCCTAAAATTATAAAAAAATTAAAACTAGATTAGTGAAATCTATCCAGGAGCTGAGATTGCAAGGGAGAAATATATAACAGAGTACAAATAATAAGAAAAAAGTTCATAAGGCAGAGAGAAAGAAGTCAATTAAAGCATGGAATTTCTACCAGGAAAATCACTTCAAAAAAAAAAAAAAAAAGACATAAATTGTGAGAAGAGAATGGAGTATAAGTTGACTGAGTATATAGCTCCATCAGATACCCTAGGGCTGCTCTCTCTTGAGGAGTTAGCAACATTCCAATAAAGGACAGTCCTTTATTTCAAGTTAAGGAAATTAGAATTTATTTTACCTATATATTTTAATTCATCAGTTCTAATTAACATTTTCTTTTACAAATATAATGGGGTACTGTAAGCCAAAACCAAATTCCTGTAAGTGGTCATGAGATATTCAAGATTTTATTTCTCATGGCTGACCAAGCATGAAGGATTAGTAGAAGTAAATTTTTAAAAGGATGTTAGCTATTAAATTAAAACATAAACTTTTCTGATCTTTATTATTATTGCTAGATAGAGTTGTCATTTCTAAAGAAATTCTGGAAGGTAGTTAATTTCTCTTTATGCTTAGGGTTACAGGCTTTTAAATTTGTAGGCCTATTTCAGGCCTCATTTAGCTATTAAGAAATTTACACTATTTCCTTCACTTTCCTAATGGCCAGAGATGCTGCAATATAAATTGAGAAGGATAGAAAAAAAAAAAAACTTAAATTTTCATTACAGTTATACTTTCCTCTCATCAAAGGACCTCAGAAATTCCCCTGCTGTATTAGTAATGCCAGATAGTTAATTTCTCTGCCCAAACAGGATCCACAGATATGCTGACATAACAATACACAATGTTTCGAGATCCTCAAGGATATTAATAAAAAGCTATTTCTTATGGGAACCTCAGATTTTTTTTTCCCCAGGAAAGATTACAGATCAGTATTTGTTATCTCAAAATATTAAGGCAATTAGTGCTGGCTGAATTAAAGAAAAAATGCAACGTTCACACTGGACCAGATAAGTACTGAAATTTTTAGGATGCTTACTTGAACTTTATCAAAACTATGGAAATTCTGGTGTTTGCAAAATTGAACTGCGAGTCTTGGGGGGTGGCTATCTTGCAAGATTTTGAAAGCATCGTGTTGCTGGTTGGACTGAAAATACTACATGCATGGCTATTCTCTGCTTTTTCAGCATTCTCTGGGTCAGCTTAAAAAGGGATGCAGAAGTGCAGAGACATTAAAAAGGCAAAAGTGAGCTTTCAAAACCTTTATAAATGAGGTTCTTTTTGTTGTTGGTGGTGGTTTTTTGTTTGTTTGTTTTGTTTTGTTTTAAGTTTTACCTGACATTTCACAGATCTTTACTTTAGGCAAATGACAGTTAACCAAACAACTCTCTTAGTGGCTCACATCTCTTTCCCCTTTCCCCCTTCTACCTTCCATTCTTTAATCTGCTAGAGGCCTGGAGCCCCCTTGGAAGTCCAGGGAACTCCGTGCTTGCATCAGCTCATGGGGGATCCCGAGCTAGAAGAGAAACAAGCCTGGAGACTGCAATGGAAGCTTGAGCAGATTGTACGGTATCGTTTCACATGTTATTGTATCCCCTTATGTCACATTTTTTAGTTGCCCACAAGAAATCAGCTAAAGGCCTTGAATGAGGGAAAGCTGGTGTAGCAAATGGTCTTCTTGCTGGTTTTAACAAAGCAGTCACAAGAGTGGAGAGCCGCCTCCTCTTGAATTCTGCTCCACTATCTTGAGTCCATTTCTGAACCCCAGCCAGCGCCCAGCTGGTAGGCTACTACAATGCTGTCATGTCATCAACCCAGTCAAGATGTTCCAGCGTTTGCGTGCCTGTGTGTGTTTAAACTTGCCAAGTTGGCTGTTTTCCCATAAATTGCATGGAATAATATATTTTTCTAAAAGGTTAGCTTCTATTTACCCATGGGTGAGCAGGTTTTTAGAGATTGCTAAGTAAACAGAATTCAGGTCAAAATTAGCGACAATGAACAGCAGTCATATTTAGATACTCAATGGCTCATATTAATGTAGAATATTAAAAGTCCAAAATTGGGCAAAGTACTCAGAAGCTTTTACTATAAGGTGTGTCTGATATCACAAGTAAACTTTACTATTTCCCAAATAAATTGTATTTCTTCACTATACAGTAGCACCTTTCCTTTTGATAGTAGTTTGCTTTTTGAGTATATATGTGTGTATACATACGTGTTTCTTTTATAAAAGCTCTCCTGGCAAAAAAGATCAAAACATTATCTATAAAATAAAGTGCTCAGGAGAAGAATATAGTTTTCAACTCAAGTAATACAAAAGTCAAGCTGGTTTATTTGAGAGAGGCTTGAGTTTGTTTTTTAAAAATAAGCATTTGTGGGTATTTTTAATAATTTGAACATATGGTCTGAGCAGAAGCAGAAAAGGCAGTTTTTTAACTTGATGTCAGATCATATCACATTATGTTGATTCATACTGTATAATGTGATATGCTGCACATTTTTAATAAATGGACTTGCTTTTTCATCCCAACCAGGAAAGATTATTGGGGTGCAAATCTGGTGATGCTCTTTGGGGTTCTTTAGTAGCTCTCCACCAAAACCATTTTCAAGTTTCTGATAGAGATTTTTCATATTTTATTTACTTCTCCCATTGGGCGAGAGAGCAAACAGTTACAACAAAAATGAAGTTGTAGCAGAGAGACTCCTTCTTTATTAATTTTTTTTGCATTACTCAAGGGAATTAAAGTTTATTGAGGTCAGAAGCAACAATTTGTTGATGAGAAATGATTTATTTTTTGATGGTGGGGAAATTGCAGGAAGGGTATGAGAACCTGTGTAAGGGAAAGAGAAAAACTTTATTTTCTTCTCTTTTATTTCTGGACTATCACCTAAATAGCTAATGATCTTTAATTAAACAAATATCTTTGAGGCACTATGTAGTCATATACCCATACCTAGAAAAATAGATTATACTGTGATGCATCATTCACCTATGTGATTGCCCAGAGATAATGTAAAAATGTGAAAAGAGACATAAGAAAAATACAAAATTCCTGAAAGAGTATAAAGACAGCAAGGAACATCAATTGTTTGGCTACTAAATTTTATTTATTTATTTATTTATTTATTTATTTATTTATTTATCTTTAAAGATTTTATTTATTTGTCAGATAGAGAGAGAGCGCAGGAGTGAGCACAGGCAGACAGAGAGGCAGGCAGAGGCAGAGGGAGAAGCAGGCTGCCTGCCTAGCAAGGAGCCCGATGTGGGACTCGATCCCAGGACGCTGGGATCATGACCTGAGCCGAAAGCAGCTGCTTAACCAACTGAGCCACCCAGGCATCCCTGGCTACTAAATTTTAATGCAAACAATCAAATGAGAAGTCATGTGATGGCAGGAGTCAGATTTTTCTGTTTCACAGTAATTTTCAACACTTGGCATTAAAACAAATCAGAAATAGCTGTTGAAGAAATGAATAAATGTACACAATGTCATCTTGAAAAGGAAAAAAACAGAAGATTTTTTTTAAGACTGCAAAGTGGAAATAAAATCCATTATTATGTTCCATTAGTATATAGAGTACACTTATTCTAACAGTACTTCAGTTAATTGCTTTACATGAATTATTTATTTTTCTTTCATTAATACTCCATGTTAGATTTAAGAAAAAAAATAAAAGAAGGTTTAGAGTTGATAAGTAATTGCCTCAGGTCAATAGCTAGTAAGTGGTGAACCTACCACACTGTATTACCCACAAGATTTAAGGACACAACTAAACTTGTATGGCAGTAATTGTTTCACACAATTTCATGTACGGAAAGTGAAAGTCTTTGATGGCAAAAATTTCACAGCTTGAGGGAAATGTTAAAGGGTCAAGTCCTGAAATAGCCAAATATATGAAATATGGTTTGGATAGCAGATGATGTACGTGAAGTCGTTAAAACATAGGGGAGGTCTGAAGATCCAAGTTTGGCTCTATACTGTATCAGCAATAAAGGCGAAGGTATCATGGTATGAAAACATGATGTTACCAAATGAATGAAAGAGGAATAAAATAATTTTCCAAAGAAATTGACTTAATGCCAGAGCTAAAAATCTGTCTCCAGAAGGAAATGGATGCAGTTGTCAAAACTTTTACTAATGCTTAATTCATTTTTACCTGCTTTTCAGGTTAGCTTTTCCACACAAAGCTCAACTTATCTTAGTAAAGAAATAGTTAACTCATATATCACTTAGAATTAGTTTTGGCTATGAGAAAGAGACCCAAAAAGCAGCAGCTTATTCGAGAATAAAATGTTATTTCTCTCTCACACAGAAGTCCGGAGTAGATTGTCTAGAACTGATATGGCAACCTTATTTCACCGTGTCTTTAGAATACACATCAGGGTCCCTCTATCTTTTTCTGTCATGTTTATCCTTCATTCCCAAAGCCAATTCCTAATTCCAAAAAAAACAAACAAACAAAAAACAAAAAAAAAACCCAAAAAACAAATTTCATAGCAATAGGAAGGTGGAAGAGATGTTGAAGAAGGATAAAGTATACATTATAGCAATATTTTAAGGAAGGTGAGCAGGGGAAGCACAAAATACCATTCTTTACATCTCATTGGCTGGTACTTTGTCACATGACCTAGGATGTTGGCCGGTTAGGAAAGACATCCCCTCACCCCACCCCGCTCCCAGGGTAGTCATCTAGAAATAGAAAATTTCCTAAATATTATTTTGGAAGAAGGAAGAGTAGATATTGAAAGATTACTAGTAGTTTCTGCCAGTTAGTAGTTACTTAGAAAATGAAAACTTTTTTGAAAGCTTATTATTAAAAATTGACCTAAAACTCATTTCTTCCTAGTAATACCTTCCATACACAGAAACAGGGGAACTTGCTACTCTTCCTAATATTTGCCAAAAATTTCTGGGGATTCTTTGTTATGTGGTCAGATTTTGCCTCTTAAGTAGAAAAAGCTATACCACAAATAACATGTATCATTGGAGCCCATGGAACCATGTGTATTGTTTTAAATTTTTTTCTTATACATGACCTTTGCACTACTTGTTTTGGGGTTCAGTAATATACTAAATGACAATAATCTCAAACCCAGACTGAGTTATTATTCTTAAACATTACACTTTGAGATCTGACTTAGCTCATCATCTTTCCCTAAATCTGCTTTTGTTCCTGCTGTCCATTTTTCTCTTAAAGATTTTATTTACTCACTTGACAGAGAGAACAAACAATGGGGGAGGCAGAGGGAGAAGCAAACTCCCTACCGAACAAGAAGCCGGATGTGTGGCTCTATCCCAGGACTCTGGGATCATGACCTGAGCTGAAGGCAGACGCTTAACAGACTGAGCCACCCAGGTGTCCCCCTGCTGTCCATTTTGATGAATGACACCACTAAGCTACCTGGGGTCATGCTTTATTTCCTATTCTTTCATTCAACACACTGTTGAACAGACTCATTCTTCCCTCAGATCCATATGGGTCAGACTGATACTGTAAAATGTTTTCAAAATAATTCCTACTACCACTTTAGCCTCAGTTCTGTTCAACCTTAACAGGAACCTTCTCCTGCCTCTGCTAGGAAGTAAAGAAATTCTATCTTTATTACCTTTAAGGTAGGGCTATTACTTCAGAAATTTCAGGAACTAAGTAGTCAATGTCTACCTTTAAGGTTTCAAATCGTAGATGGAAATAATACCAGGAAAGTCTCCCTGAATGTAAAACATCTATTCTCTGGAACATCAAGTGCCTTGCAGGTCCTGACTTAAGCAGTTGGTGTTTGTGAATGGTGATTATTTATAAATATAAAAGTTACTTATGTAGAGACGGGAGGAGGAAGAGCAGAAAGAAGGGCAATAACATTTACCACTGTCATGTCTTTGAAAGCACATTCAAATCTTTCTTCTGGAGGCAAATCCCCACAAGGTGCTATACCCCTGAGAGATTTGGGGATTTAAGCATGCAGGGGCCCTCTGCCTCTTCACCTCATTATACTAGGGTACAACCAACCTTTGAAGTTTTCCCCACATCATCTTGTGATCAAAGAGTACAACAGAAGGGGTGGTCATGGTAAGTCTATATAGACAAGAGTCTAGGTGAACATGCAAAACTTTCTCTATTTTTCTGAGAACATTATAGAATTAGCTAAAAGAGAGCGCTGCTTAGGAGGCCTTTCAGTTGCACAAGAGCTACCCTGCTGCTGTCTGATTGGATTGTGCTACGGCAGAGCATAGAGAAGATATCAACAAATTTCAATGAAGATAAATGCAGGAACACATCACTCCTTACCCCTACGTCCAACTGAGTCCAGCATATAGTAGCTTTGGAAGCTCAAAGAAGGCACAGGGGAGGATGTCCACAGCTGAACCTGGAAGAAAATAAGGCACAGGAAGAAAATGTACTCCTTGGCCAATGAGGCCTTTAACTCCCCTTTACCCTTAAGGACTTGGTTTTATGTAAACACCAACTCTATCCCAGGATGCCAAAACCACCTCAAACCTGGGGAGAAAAGAGAAGAGTCGGTCTATATTACCAACCTAAAGGGTTAGTTAAAACATAAATAATATTTAAGAATGTGTGTGTGTGTGTGTGTAAGTTTTAGGAACATCTATTACATATTGATTTTCTTTTATTTATTACTTCAATCTGAATCAAACTGTTGCCATCATCCCTCACCAGACCCACAGTCCCAGGAGCTTCCTCAGTGGTAACTTACACATGCTCTTCATGGGTTAGCAAAAACACAGGCAGTTCAGGGGTAAATCTTTGACTTTTTCACCACGAAGTCCCATCTGTATCAAGTGATGACACTGGTGTTTGCCCAGTCTTTTTTATGAGTCCCTTCACTTGTTACGACACACCTGTTATAACAATAATGTTTATGCTTATCAGGTTATCATGATTGTTTACTTGTTTGCTTTTCCCAGTGGAAGCTCTTTGGAGTAAAGGAGTATGCCTTATTAAATTAATTCTAGTACCTGTTGCATAGCATATGATCAATTTTTTACATAAGATGAATAATGAATATATAATTTCCTTATCCTTTTTGTACTTTGAGTTTTAATACAATCTTAGAATAATTATCATAGTCAAACCAAAAAATAAGAACACCAAGAAAAGAGATACTTTGACTAAAGTTGAGAAGGAAATATGTGGAGGTTATAGTAAGGTTGCAGGGAAAATTCTCTAAATCTATACTTGCTACTCACTAGGAACAGGAGAGAGAAAAATGAAATCAGAAAGTATTTCTGAATATTTCAGAATTTTCAACTGTATATTTAAAAAATAGATTCCAATGACATCTTAAAAGCTCCATTTTAATTAAAAAAAAAACATTTACTTTTGTTCCACAGGCTTTAAGTAGGAGCTTAAAAATGGTAATGCAAGGAAAAATTTTCTACAAAATTTACAGTCTAAAAACAAATCAGAAAAAAAGGCAAAATAGCACCCATTTAGCTAATTCATACAACACTCTCCCAAAGAGAAATATATTTTGTTCCAATTAAAAAGAAAATAGGAAAAGTTCTGTGTACCTGTTGGTAGATTGTTAAAAATGGTCACCCCATACATTGTGCCTCTCTGTGACTGTGACCCTTTGCTATGGTTTTGCTGCTCTAGCCATCAGGAGGTAGAGGTATTTTCCCATATTTTTGATTTATGCCAGCCTCGTGACTTTTTTCTCCTGATAAAATGCAAGGAGTGATGTTCTGAGACTCCCGAGACCAAAATTTAAGAGGCTTTTTGCTTCTGTTTTTACCCAGAAGAATTAGAGTCACCATGTACAAAAGTCCCGGATATCATGTTGAGGAGACAAGCCAGGTGGAAAGAGAAGTCTGGTGGAATAAGAACCGAAGTATAAAGGGAGGTCCTGTAAAGGAGAACAAATCCAAGCAGATAAGCCCAGGCAACACCAATGATCAGAGTAGTAGTTGATTATAGATGTTCTGAAAACTCTACTTTAAAAAAGTCTTAATCATTGTATAATTTTTTTCTAATGAAAACGCGCCTTGTGTAATGTGTGCAAAATAGTGTATCTCTTAGAGTTAAGAGTCAAAGTATAGCTAGTCTTACAAAATTGCCATAGAAGAGAATGAAATAATTTTATTTTGGTTAAATAAAACATATAAATTATATTTCCAAAGTATGTCATATATAATAACATATCAGACAAAATGCATAAGTACCCTTCGAAGAAAAATAATGAAATAGACATTCATGTAGATAGCATTAAATGAAGCAACACAATTGCATAATTTAAAGTTAGATTTCCTTGCATATAGACTTTCTGTTATCCAATTCTAAGTGTTCTGATAAATGGCATTCAGAGGTCATGAATTTCTAGTATTAAAGCAAAAACTATTTTAAAAGTTGGAAATACTATATTTAACCATAAAAACAAATACCCCTGCTACTTTAATTTAGCTCATTAGTGTGATTTGTCTCATCAATATAAGAAATCGGAAACAAATTTTTTTTTCAAATTAAGGCAAATAACAATGTGAAGCATGTCTTACTCTTTCCTCAGTCTGTGAGGGGCTATACAATAGATTTTGGTCTGTGAAGACTGAAAGATGAACTGTACTTCCAAAAAAATAGCTCAGAATAAGTAGAGGAAATATAGGTCAGATGAGACTCTTTTTTTTTTTTTTTAATTGCATTTGTTTCATGCTACTGTATTTGACCATTGATCATTTTAGGTTTTGCTTAGCTATTTTGGCTTTTTCTTTGTGAATAAAGAGTGAAGAGTAAAATGGTTTAATCAAGGATTATCACTGGATTAAATCAACCTTGCTGAACATCACACTAGAAATCAGAAGCTCTTCTACTTTTACATTATACCAAAAGAAAAAAAAAAGTGTCAGAGATAATCCCTGATTTTTATCAAGGCAGTTTAATTTAAATCATATGAAGATTTAGAAGATCTCATGAAAATGTTTTATAAAAACTGATTTTAAAATGGTTCATCTGCTGTACGAAAATGTTTATAGATTTTTAATAGTCTCCAGAGAGTCATAATTTTTCTTGAGTCTATTACTTATTATACTTCAGGCATTCTGGTGTCATTTTCATTCAATGTAAATTTTTGAGGGAGAAGTAATCATAGCTGAAGTCTCTGAAAAATCATCCAGTTGTTACAATTAAGTTGATTGCCAGTCTTTATTTTTCATATAAGCAGAAGAAAATTTGCCACTTTGAGAATAACTTGGCAATGATGAATGACACTCATGTTTGCATACGAAGTTACAATGTTCACATAATTCTTTCTCCTCAACCCTGTGGTAATGTATCTGACCTTTGTTTTCCCAAGCATTTTATAGACAACAAACTCCCAACAATTCCCAGCCCTAATCAAAGACAGAGGGCTGGGGGGTTGAGGCAGGGACAAATAAAGTAAAAGCAATAAATTGTGTCCAACTCACTTTTCCTGGGTTATTGTTAATGTCATGTAAATAATGAGGCCAGAGCTCTCACTTTCTGGATTCTTCATTGCATTGGATTGCATAGATTTTAAAGTCAATTGCAGTTTTAAACAGTGAAAGACTAGCATCTTACAAAAATATTAGAAGTAGAAAAGTTCAAATGATTTTCCTTGGTATCATTATGCCTCTCAACTCCTGTACATAAATAAAGAATGCTGGCAAGAGAGTTTTTGTCTGAAATGTCTTAGTCTGGCTGATATTCAGAAGGATTTTCATCTTCTCATCATCAGCATTCTATCAAATTCAGAGTATTATTTGATGATTTTCTTTGTATCTGTGAAATGGCAAAAAAGCGACGAAAGCATATCAGTTTATGTGTAATATGGGAGAAAAGACTGTCTCTTTTTTGCATTGGATGGCTTTAGCAGCTTAATTCCTAGACTACTAGGACTGTGTTATTCATTCACTGTTGTGTAACAAATTACACCTCCTCCCTTCTCCCCAGCCGAGTGGCTTAAAAAATCATTATCTTTTGTGATTCTGTGGGATACTGAACCCAAACGAGCGGTTCTTCTCTATTTTATGTTTCTGAGGCTGCAGTCATCTGAGGCCTTGGTGTGGCTTGTCCAAACTCGCTACTCACGTGGCTTGGCAGTTGTGTTGCTTCTGGCTGGGGTCTGTTCTGGAGATGTTGATCAGAGCACTTCTGTTTTTTTCCACATTGTGTCTATGTTTGACTTAGGCTTCTCAGAGTACAGGACTGGGTGCCAAAAGAGAGAGATGGAAGAGTGAGCCTCTGAAGAGGAAGGAAATAAAAGCTGCCAATACTCTTAAGTCCTGGTATCCATTAATTCCCAGGTTGTCACTTTAACCACATTGTCTTGGTCAAAGCCATATGCCAGCCCAGATCCAAGGGGGGAAGAAATAAGTTTCATTTCTTGAAGTGAGGAGGGTCCTCTGTGCACTGAGAGGGAAGGAATTTGGAGGCCACTTTTGGAGATGACCACAGACTCATGTATTGAAATTTCAGCCTTAACCCCACTTTCCCATTCCTCATTTTTTTATACCCTTAAAATAGAATGCTTCACTGAGGCTAGTATCTGTTAAGCACCTACCATGGGCCAGACACAACTTGACAGTATGAGAATGTATGAATGTGAGAATGAATTGTGAGCCTCACCAGGTAAAGATGACAATAAAATTATATGGTTTGAGTATCCAAATTATTATAGTTCCTTTTTTCCTGTATATAAAAAATGTGGAGTTCTTAACAATCTTCTATGTATTTTTGAAGGTTCCCCTAGAAAGCTTCATAGATGCCCCAGAACAATCTGCCCCATATTTCTGTCTTCTCATTTTGCCATCATGCCCCTGCATTTGTACCAGATTACCTACCAGGATGGTTTTCTTCCCTAGCCATAGTCATGGATAATTCACATGCTTTACCGTGTGTTTCATAACACAACTCATACCAAGAAATAACATTTAACAGGATTCATAAAGGCTTGATGTAAAGATAAGTGTCACAGAAAAGGAGCTTGAAGCTACTATAGCAGAAGCTATTCATAGGTCCCACAAAACAAAACTTTCACACCATTGCTCACCTATACATAAGAGTTTATATTCTAGCTTCTGGTTCATCTCACATCACAGGAAAGATGCATTATTTCCGTGAATAGAAGACTGAGCCCAACTTTATCCCATCCCCAGAGATAAGAGGAAGACGTAAACCACTGCTTCTCTGAGAGTCCAAGTTGCAGTTAATTTCCTGCCACTTAACTTATTTTCAGAATGATTGACAGTGAGAATGCCCATTACTTGGGAGTATAACGCCCACTCACATGAATATGGTGTGGCCTGGGTCACACAAACAGAATGAAAGCAACTTCATTAACTGACAGTGCATTCCCCAAGTTAGACATGTTGTATTAAATAACACCTCTGTGAGATAACTCATTTCAGGTCCTTTGATTTCTTTCCAACCAGTGGGATTGAAGGGAAAATCAAATCTGATTATCTATTCTGGCTAAGTCTGGTCTAGGCTGCTAAGAAAGAAAGGGCAATTGCTTAAACCAAAACTTGCTCCCTCTGTCCCTTTGGTCTCTCTCTCTCTCTCTCACATACACACATACACACACAGACACACACACACACACACACACACACACACACATCACAAAGAATATATAAATTTCGAGCATAAAATATTCCAAATCGATTTGGGGAAAACTGAACTAAACTAAGCTGCACTAAATTTGACTTTTAATAGTTTCCTGAGGCAGCTGTACCAAAGTACTGTATACTAGGTGGCTTAAAACAGCAGAAATTTTGGGGTGCCTGGGTGACTCAGTCATTTAGCATCTGCCTTTGGCTCAGATCGTGATCCCAGGAATCGAGTCCCACCTTGGGTTCCCTGCTCAGCTGGAAGCCTGCTTCATCCTCTCCACTTATTTGTGTTCCTGCTCTCTCTCTCTCTCTCAAATAAATAAAAATAAAATCTTAAAAAAAAAAAAAAAACAGCAGGAATTTATTCTCTCAAAATTCTGGAGGCCAAAATTCTGAAGTCTGAAACTGAGTTATCCACAAAGGTGGTTCCTTTGGGAAGCTCTGAGGGAGAATATGTTCCATGTCTCTCTTGCAGTTTCTGGCAGTTGCCGGTAATCCTTGGAGTTCCTGATTTGTAGACGCATTGTTCCAATCTCTGCCTTCCATGGCAATATTCCCTACTTTCCCGTGTGTCTTTGTGTCCAGATTTCCCTGTTTTTTGTGAGCACACCAGTCTTGCAGCAGGGATTAGGCCCACCCTAATCGAATATGACCTCATCTTAATTTGACTACATCTGAAAAGACCCTATTTTAATAAGATCTTATTCATGGGTACAGAGGCTGGGGCTTCATCATATATATTTTGGAGGGGGACACGATTCCACCGCACACTCAGCATTTGTATCCAGAAACAGCTGCAGCCTTATGGAGAGATGTATGCAAGTCAGACTAGTGGACAGCCCACTTCACGTTTATCACATAAACATCTTAATTTGGATTATGCCATTGAATCAGGTTTCCCCAAGACTAATTTTAAGTACGCACCTATTTGCCTAATGTCTGTATAAGTTAAAGAGTAGATTATCCAAACTGTCCCTCCCAGAATAAAGAAAGGTCTGCCCCAAAACAAATATCAATTTCCAGCCAATAAGGCAGAAACTGCTTATAACCTCCCACTTGACAGTTTTCTAACTTCAAAAATCTTAAACTCCAGTCTCCACTGGGCACCTGTTTACAAGGATAAAATGAAGTAATAGAATGAGAAATCCCCCAGCGTTCTGAGGCAGAAACAGTGATATACAAATCCAGGGCAGTTTTATTATTCTCTTTTCCACACCACTGAATTCATTTTCTCAGTGGGAAGCCTTTCCTATCAGCCTCTTTTTTTCTACATTCTTTCCCAAAGCAGCGCTTATCTTTTTTATACCCCTTTCACATATATTATGTCATTATCGCTAACAGCAAACCTTAAAAGAACCGGGATATTGGAGCTGTCGCTGTACTCCAGAGAGAATACTAGGCTACCCACGGAGAGAGAGAAGGAGTCCTGCTGTTAAGACTTTCTGTGTGGCTAGGTGACCGGGGTAATTGTCCCGGCTCTGTACTGGCAGGGGTTGGACCAGACCTAGGAAAAACACCAGAGGCTCTGGGAGTTGGGAAAGGGCTCAGAAAAATACCTCCTATCACCAGTACAAGGGGACGGTAATTCAGACTATTGTCTCTCCCTCAGGATTATGTAAAAAAAAAAAAAAAAAAAAAAAAAAAAAAAAAAAAAAGATTTAAAGTCAGGCTACTAAAACACACAGATTGTGATTTCAGCCTGGATACTGTTTGATCGGGGACAGGGCTGATGACTAATTGATGAGAGTTCTAAATGGTTTGAAATATTCCACTCCAGAGCTGAAGATTGCCCAAGATTAAATCTGAAACTTATTTTTTTTTAAATTACACAATAATTCTGACATAAAATAACTGTAGGAAACTATGTAACAAACTCCATTGTATATTTCCTATTCCATTGGATTCACTGCTTTTCATTTTTTAAATTGTCTCTTGAACTACATGTTTTTAGTTTTGCTATACTCAAATTTATTACTCTTTTCCTTTTCGGTGTACATTTTTGTATTACTTAGGGAAGTATTTTCCTACCCTGAAGCAGTAAAGATACTCTCCTATATTTTCTCCTAAAGTTTAGTTTTTACATTATATACTTACACCTATAGAAATTGATTTATGTCGACATTGTAAAGAAGAGATAACTTTTTTCTTTTCTTTTTTTTTTTATTTACAAAGGGTGACCAGTTTTCTAAGCTCCTATGTTGAAGGGTATATATTTTCTCATTTGATTTTTGTGAAAGACAAAACCTACTGAAAATAATAGGAAATAATTTTATTCTATAAAGCTATGTATAGCATTTGGAAGAAAACTAATGAGGAACATTTCAAAGTAAAGGAAGTTGCACTTGGGGTATCATCAAGGTGGCTACACAGGGTCATTTGCAAGTCTTAGGGAATCAGGAGGAAGGGTACAGAAGGATCTTATTTAAGGATATGCAAGGGCATGTTTTAAAGTTCATCATTTTTTAGAATTCAAAAGTGTGGGAGGAATTTTAGAGAACAGAAAGGGAGGGTGGGTGAATTGTTAACCATCACTGCTTTCTGGTAGCACAAGGCTCAGATAAAATGCGACATTGGCATTCATGATCTAAGCCCCTATAGCAAGTTTTCTATAGGCCTGTGTTATTGATTAGTCTAGCTATGCATCAATATCATCTTTTCTTCATTACAATTGCTTCAAGGTAATTTTTAATATCTCACAAGGTGAAAAGATGGTCTTGTTCTTCCTTTGTAAAATCATCTGGTTCTTTTTGGTCTTGTCAAGTTGAAAGAAAACCAGTTGTAACTTTTACTGGTATTACATTGAATTTAAAGATTAATTTTTGGAAAGGCCACAATCTTATCACATTAGGACTTTCTATATATTAATTTGCTTTTTCTATTTACTCAAATTTGCTGTCCTGTATTTCAGTTATTTCAGTTAAATCCACATCACCACTTGTTTTTTTTTTTGTTTTGTTTGTTTGTTTGTTTGCTCCTCTCATTTTTAGTGAACTGGAATAATCAGCTAAGTGAATATTTTAATCAGTTACATTTTGATTAAATTTAAATTATACTAGATTTGTATCTAGTATTGTAGTATTCATATCTAGTATTTAGATTTAGTATCTAAATATGTTTCTGACCACAGAGGTAATATTGACTAATTGTAGAAATTTTGGGGAAATGGGAAAATGGTAAAGCAGAAAATATTAATTGCCTACATCTTACATATTTCCTTAACAATTCTCATATTGAATATAAATATTCCTATATATGATAACACTGAGATCACAATTACATGTGATTTTATATTCTACTAAAATCACCTAATATTGCAAACTTTAAACAGATATTATCCCATTATGTGGATTTGCAATAATTACTTTATTAATTTCCATTATATTAGGAATTTTGGTTGTGTCTAATCCTTGGTTTTTATAAATAACATGTTTTCAGAATATCCGTATAATAAATCTTGCTAACTCTGCTTAATTCCTTGGGACAGAGGTTGGCAAACTCTGGCTTGCTTCCTGTTTTTGTAAATAACATTTTATCAGAACCCAGCCACGCTCATCTGTTTCTATTTGGTCTGTGGCAGCTTGTACGCTACAACAGCAGAGCTGAACAGTTGCGACAGAAACCATATGGCCCCCAAAGCCTAAAATGTTACTTGCTGGCCCTTTATAGAAAAAAGATTGCTGACTCCTATCTTACGGTAAAGTCCTACATAGGAAATTTTATTGACGTATACCCATAATTTTAAAATATCTAAGACATCTAAATTTTCTCCCTGAAGTTCTGAGGTTGATGACCATTTAAGAGCTTCTGTCTCAAAAAGCACAATTAACAGGATTGAGTATATAACCTTTAAACTTATAAAATGCATTTTATGCTGCCCCCCGACCCCCAGTGGATATTTATTTTTTAGAATTATGATTCAAGCAGTTTATTCCTCGGTTAAAAATAAACTGATACTTACATTTGTGGCTGATATTTTCAATATTTTATAAATATCATAATTTTTAAATCACAAAATGGACTTGTGGTTGACCCTCCGCAAGCGTGTGCTCCAGAGAACCCACCGTTGCATCAGGGGATTCCTGACAGATTTAGCAGCAGCCAAGGGGGTAATTATTCTTGAGAAAACTGAGGCTGTTTGGGTATCACCCTCCACTGTGTGCACGTGCAGATTGCCTAGTATATCCCAGGAAACACTGCAAAGTTTGTCTCTTTTCTGCCTCCAAGGAGATTTTTATCTTTCACCATCGCTTTCATCACACAAATCACCAGAACAAAAATTCTGAACCTGTTCTTTCTCAGAAATTTGTACCTCATCTTCTGTAGAAAAGAGTAAAGAGATGTTTATGCCTTTTTTGTTCTGTGTATGGTTCATCAAATTCTGTACTGGCAAGATTTATACATTCATACTTACACAGAGAATAATTTTATTTCGTGGCAAATAAAAAATGCAAATAACGGGAAACTATATTTTTCTTTAACAGGTATAATAACCATTATACTCTAATTATTTTATGCAGCAGATTTGTTGAGGAGATGGTGTATGTGTAATGTTTTACAGCAAGTCACAACTAACATTCGTTACAGGAGAAACTGTATTAGAGGGACAGGAGCTTTTCCTCTCTTTGTCCACCCATTTCATTTTATGATGGCGTTTAAATTTATAATTTATTTGTTCTTTTTTACTATCAACTCTTTTCAATTAAGAGATTAGAAATAAATGTTTAAGGATTAAATGTCTTTGTTGCGATTTTAAAGTGTTGTGATTATTGATTAGCTTGTGTTAGGTGTGAGAGTGAAAGCCGATTATTGGAATATTTTAGAGAAGATAAATGCCTATTGGTATATGACCTCTTGCTTTTTGCCATGAGACCAAATAAATCCTTTCTACATCTTATTTGAACTTTGGCCATGATATTTATTCATGACAGTGATTCCCAGAATATGGGTTTTTAGGGAGAAGATGACTTTCTTCAGAGAAGTAGTGTGCTTCTATGAGACTGAGAAGTGAGGAGAGAAAGGGGGATTCAGGTATATTGAAAATCCCATACTGGACTGATACAAAGATTTCCTGTCTATCACCAAGTTATATCTAGGCAGGATTACCCCTTTGTGCCACTCCATTTCCACCTGAATGAGGGGGGAAAAAAAGAATACATGTATTGATTGTGTAACCATTTTTCGAAAGACACAGTGCTAAGAGATATTCATTTGTGAAAGGTAGACAACAGCTCAAGGACAACCATGGCCCTGAATGGAGGGGAGGCTTGCTCTCAATGGTTAGCAAGGGGTTTGGTTTTTTATTTCATCTAACAGGAATTCCTGATAATCTCTCTTATCAGTGTATTTCACAATGTGATGGGAAATACCTGTGTCAGAATTTTACCCTTACCCTCCTGTTTAATGTATGCAGGAAGGTCTGTAGAGTAAAGCCCCAGTGATCTACATTTTTCAGAAATTTTTATATAGACAAAGAAATGTCTTTTCCACATCCTTCTTATTTTGGAATTCAGGCCTTTGAACTTATGATGGGGAAATTGTGAGATGTTTGCACTTAGCTGATTTTTCATATTGTATGAAATAAGAATTTATAATATATCTAATATACAAAACATACAAAATGTTCTCAATAAACAGTGTAGTTGAGTGGAAAATATTTGGCTATTAATTCAAATGACAGTTTTGAATTCTCATTCAGTTTTCTAAACCTATTCCTCAGTGGTAAAATGTTATTAGAATTTAAGACAAGGACCATATCCAAATCATCGTTTTATTCCAAATTTTCTAGATGGTATCTCTTTGCTGTTTATAACCTTACCCATGTTCATTCACACTCCCCCACACACATGAAGAGACCATTCATGCCCTCCATTCAGGTATGCACAGAAGCAGAAATGCCTCACATAGAAGAAGTAAACGTTCTGCAGCATCCTTCCCTGAAGAAAATCAATCCAAAGAATGAAGGAATGAGAGTATTACTGAAGGATCAAGTTCACATGTTTGATTCCTTAAGTTCATAAGAAATTTAAGATTTAGTCAAATACTTAGCCAAATACTTCTTTTCTTCAGAATTCCTATGAAGCCAGTTACTTCTTAGCTTTCTTTCTTGAAAAATATAACTTATAAATAGTATCTCTATGAGATTTAGTTTTGGAGATCAATCTAGGAAAGATAATCCCAAAACAAATCAACAAGAATATTCCCTACATAAAGAAAATTCTGGATGATAATTTTGGTGGGGGTGAGGAGTTTTCCATTTTACTAATTACTAGATGAGTACTGTTGACTCTCAGTCGCAGGGACAAACAGCTCCAGACCACCAGGGACTGGTTCTCATCTTTGTCCTCCAAACAAAGAAGTACAGTGCAGCACAGAATAGCTCCAGGAATAAATATTACTTTACACCTTGACTTTTCAGGTTACTGTGGTGTTTTTGTAATATTCTCACTATTAAGCAGAGTTCCTCCAAAAATTAGAGTATGTTGTCAGGAAAACCATTTCCTCAGTGAATGAAATCTTTAACACCTGACATCATATATGGCTCAAAATGATCTCATGGAAATGCCCACAGAGGTAATGGACCTCAGGTACCTCACCCTTTTCTAAAATGCAAGAAAGCAACTTGACAACTTCTGCAGAGGCATCTGAGTCTCTGGCCCTTCCCTGGGGATTGGCCCTTGCATGAAACAGCACCTTATTCTGGACAGATCTCTGAAGCTGTGCTCTTCTGTGATAGGCAGTGGGCCACTAGCTGAGGAAGAAAGACCAGCAGACTTAAATGTTCCTCTCTTCTACCTTCTCTTCCCTTCCTTGTCTCCTCTAACCTCCTTCACTCCTCCCCTCCCTATCTTTCTCCTTCACTTTGTCCTTCCCCAGCATTTCTTTTCTTTTTGTATTTCATATAAATATGTGAAACAGAAGAAATAGTGCTTTGCACGGAATTAGATCAAGAATACACTTTGTGGGGCTCTTGGTTGGCTCAGTGTGTTAAGTGTCTGATTCTTGATTTTGGCTCAGGTCACGATCTTAGGGTAATGAGATTGAGCACTGTGTCGGGCTCTGTCCTAGGTTTGGAGCTTGCTTAAAATTCTCTCTCTCTTTCTCTGCCCCTTCCTCCCCCCAACCTCATGCTCGCTCACTCTCTCTCTCAAACAAAAACAAAAAACTCTGAAATGTGTGTATAACTGGTGATTATAGGTGGGTCATGTTAGGGCAGACATTTCTTTGTCTCTGGCTGCCTGGCATAAGTGCTCAAAAATACTCTGCTGCAAGTTCAACCAACCTATGATTTTCATTGACTTGCTAAGGTAGACTAGATAATTTTATGACGTAATGGCTTCCTTCAATTTGACCTAGCAAAATATACCAATTTGATGGTATTTCAATAAAATGTGCTTAACCTACCTTTCGAAATCCTTAAAAAATGCATTGAGCCAGATATTTCTTTAAGCATTTCATTATTTAAATGATTTCCCTTTAAAACATCTTTACATAAGAATTTAAATGTTACATATGCCATTTTTGTTGAAATCTATTCAAACCTTATTATTCTTCTCATTTTTATGTCTTAATTGCTTTTGTGACTGTCTTTAAATGAGAAAGTTAAGATACCTACATAAACTGAGGAAGTCCCTCTAAGAGTTGGTCTAGTTCAATCGAATAGATATTTTTATGTTTTTGCTTGGACATTGGTCAAACGCTAATCATTTGGAGTCTTATAAGGCTAAAAGAAAATAATTTCTGTGATGGTGTTTTGACACCTAGATGTGGTGAGCCTGAACTACCATCCCCAAAACTCCCTTTGGAGAACATTTCTGGGATGAACTAGATGTTATGATGTGCTACAAGAGATCATCTCTTGCAAGAGTGTGTCAGGGAAGAAGGCAGTGGCCATTTTTAATCCAGCACATACCTTCTCACAGTTATTCAGTCAAAAACTGATCTAGATGCCTCAGTGAAGGGATTTTGACTTTAAGTTAATTGAATGGGCTATTATCCTGGGTGATCCTGATTAATCAGCAAGAAGGCTTTTAAAAGAGGTCTCAGGGCTTCTCTGAGATCAAAGATTCCAAAGAGCAAGTGAGTAAGGAGCAATTCTCCTTTCTCTGGAGAGGGCTTCTCTGAGATCAAAGATTCCAAAGAGCAAGTGAGCAAGGAGCAATTCTCCTTTCTCCCCTAGATCTTACCTGGCTGCCTTTAGACAACAGTATTCATTCAGATCATGTCCCTGGAGTTTCAGCCTATCATGATCTTCCCTCCCTGATGGCCAGTCCTACAGACTTTGGGTTTGTTCAGCCAGCTCCCATAACTGCATAAACCATTGCCTGAAATACATTTTTCCATATCATTATACTTCTTTGTTTCCCTGATTGAACCCAGACCGATACACTCCCAAAGAACAGTAATGTGAAACTGGGGCTTCAGCCATATATTGTTGTGGAAAAAAACAGAAACAAAAAATAAAACCTTGTATTCTCTGTCTATATGGCTGTTATTTTAAAGTTCAAGCACTAAGAAAATTAATTTGTATAATAAATAAGAATTATTTATTTTGTACAGAATGTTCTGTCAGAATGCAGGTAAAGTATTAACATTTTGATACCCGAAGTATTCACTTGGGGTTATAGTTAGCTCACAAGAAGTAAAATGAAATTGGGAAATTATATTTTATATTGAAAAAATTGAGTAAATGTGAATAAACAATATACTTGGACACAAAATTCCTATAACACCAGTGCTTGAAAATTCTTTGTAGCAGAATGACACACAATGTGTGCTTTTCTTAATAAGGGAGTTAAGACCAAGACGTAGTTAACCTGATCATTCCATAGAAAATTCACAGTGTCTAATAAAAAGATAGCTCCAAATTAGAGAAGTGGGGGATAAGTTTGTTTTTAGCTTCTCCTTTTTGAGAACCTCTCCTGTTAAAGAGGAGATGAGGGGCAGATATATGAAACCAAATCATTATTTATGTTTCTTAGAGTATTTAATGCCTGCATTAGGAAAATAGGATAAGTTCAATTAAATAGCACAATCTATTTGGTAATTTTAAAAATTTTTGTTAAAGATCTGTGTATATAAATACCCATTGATGGCCTGGGAACACTTGGGATCCCTAACAACCAACATGAAAGTCAAATAAAATTATCTGGATCCTGTTGTTGATGATGTTGTTACAACATTGCAGAGAACGATTCAAAACATATTGACTGAGCACCTGCTAGAGCCAGAAATTATTCTAAGTACCTTGGGGAAAATAAAAATTAAAAATATCGTTTCTCATTTTAAGCAAAATATAATCTACAACTCTCTAATTCTATAAAATCTTATAGATTTTTATTTCCCTTATTCAATTAATTGTTTATCTTATTTTTATTCAATTTATTAAGTGATAACCTTAGGGGGATAGCACAACATTTGCTCTAAAGGAACTTAGACTTTAGTAAATAATATAAATATGAATTAGACCAAAGAAAATATTTTTAGTAATTGTAGGTAGATATACCATTTGCATTAATATATAACAATAACTAAATGTCTATAGTATTTACTAGTGTTTTCATATTATTTAACACCTGACTATACAAGTGTAATTCTTGATGAATCACAGATTTTATTTGTACTTTTTTCATTCTCTAATTGCTTAACTAAAATCTAACTTCTCATGTTATCTTAGGGAATCTCTTTAATTTTCAAAGGCTCTTGACCATTAGTTGTCTGAAACCCATGGGCAGCACTTATAAATGTCCTCTGGTTCTCAACTTTTGTAAAAGTTGCTGTCTAGAAAAAAAAATAAATCTTATTCTAGGATTTCATCATTGAATGGCCTCTTGCTGATTATGGAAGCAATCACATTTTCTAGTATTCCCTCTCAAGTGTATCATTTATGATATTATAAATATTTAACATAGTTGTTCTTATGCCTGGAATTCTCTTAAATGGGGTTTGTTCACTAGGCATTGAATGTGAGTCCTTTCCCAACAGTTCTGTTTTTCCTGTTTGGCTAGACCAGAGATTGGCTGTGGTTCATGGGCTAAGTTCACCTCAACACCTGTTCACTTCAACAGTTCTGTTTTTCCTGTTTGGCTAGGCCAGAGATTGGCTATGGTTCATGGGCTAAGTTCACCTCAACACTTATTTTTATAAATAAAGTTTTATTGGAAAACAGCCATTTCCATTCATTTATAATTTTTGCTGGCTGCTTTCACACTACAGCTTGCAGATTTGAGCAGTTATGACAGAAACCATATGTCCTGTGTGGTAGGCAGAACCATAAAATGGCCCCCATCATTTCCCACCCCAATTTCCAGAACTGTGAATGTTGAGCCTGTCTGGCATGCAGTGCAGCTTGATGCCTTTCTCTGCCTAATCTTGCTTCTTTCCCTCCCTTGCACAGCTTTAGATTGGAAGAGTACTCCCTAGTCTGGCTCCTGGAAGATTTAACCTGTGTCACAGAATTTGCTCACTAAAACTCACTTATTTTTAAGGACCTAGAATGGGCCTCTCCCAACCTATTATCCTTGGTACTTGCAGATGAGTGACAAATCCTTAGTCATTCATGGGAATTTGGTGATTCTCCTCTGGATGACTTTCTTTTTTCTCCAGTGCCCTTCTTCCCTGGGTTGATTCTTAACTTAGAAAGGACTCCCATATCATGGTGTAATTAAGATTATAATGCCCTGAATCTTGCAGAATTGAGATGAGAGTTGGGGCCTCATTAAGAAAAAGTCCCTGCAGGTAAGAAGTTTGAAGCGTAAATTCCATCCTAAATCTTTCTCTACTCACTAGGACCAGAGCCTTGGGTTTGAAAGTAAGCAAATTAGCTCCTTCTTACTTGGCCTTTTAATAATCTGTCAATAGCATTCTTGAAAGGGTTCTAATTTGGAGTCAGAAAGCATTGGTTAGGGTCAAGAATCAGCCATACTTTGTTTGAATTCAGACCCCCATACACTAGCTATGTGATCTTGGACAGATTATACATTTTCACTGAATCTAATTTTTTCAGCTATAAAAATGAGGTATTCATATCTCTGTCATAGTTTTCCTGTGAGTACTAAATGGACACAAATGTGTACAGAAGCACATAGCACGATGTCTGGCACATTTGTAAGTCTTCAATAGCATATTATTATGATTTTGAAGGTTACGAGAGTTCTTTTTGCTACCATTACATGTCACATCATACTGACCCTTGCTTCAAAATCCATCAGTGGCTCTCCATTTTATTTAGGATAAAATCTACAGTTATTAGCAAGCCTCTCAGAGCCCTACATGGCCTGCTCCTTGCCTGTCTTTCAGCTACATCTTTGCCATCTTCACTCAATTCCAGAGACATTAGCTTCCTTTTATTTCTTGAATGCAGCAAACTCTGTCTACCTCACGGCATTTTCACATGCTATTCCTGGATATGATATTCTCATTTCCCCTCTATTAACTTATCTACAACAATTCTTGCTTATAAAAATATAAAAGGTATTAAATGAATACTTATGAAACAACTGAGTAAATAAACGTGTGTGTGCCTCATTAGACTGAAATATTTTTTTTTTAAGATTTTATCTATTTATTTGACAGACAGAGATCACAAGCAGGCAGAGAGGCAGGCAGAGAGGCGGGGGGGGGGAAGCAGGCTCCCCGCTGAGCAGAGAGCCCCATGCAGGGCTCGATCTCAGGATTCCAGGATCTTGACCTGAGCCGAAGGCAGAGGCATCAACCCACTGAGCCACCCAGGCACCCCTAGACTGAAATATTTTGAAAGCATGTGGTGTATCATTTTATCCCTGGCACCTCATACAAAGCCTGGCATATGTTAGGATCTCAATAAATATTGGTGGAATGATTGGTTAAATGAAAAAATTAAATGCTTCTAGAGTTTTCCCTAATTTGATAAATAATATATAAATAATTAGATAATAAGAACAGTTACAAATGTAAGTTAAAGAGTAAGACCTTTGTAATATTTGGATATTTGTCTAGAGATTTAGCTAGCTGCTTGAGTTGGGACTCAAGGCTAATGTAACCAGGGAAAACTTTTTTTTTTTTTTTTTAAACCACACTAATGTGTCCTGGTGTTCATTTATGAATGAAGTTAAGCATCTTTTAAGGCTTTTTAATCACATATATGTTTAACATTTTGTAGTGCCAGGTAATATGCTTTCTCCATGTTTGTATCAAGCTTTTATTTTCTTCCTGATACATAAATATCCCTCATTCAATATTCTACCTGAGTTGTAGGTCAGCTTTTAAACTCAGAGATGGCTTGCCACTAACTCTGCTCCAATCTCTGGAAATCTTCATTAATTTATCTTTTCTCTCCCTCTCCCTCTCTCTATGGATTTACAATGGATAATTTTGTTGAACAAACAAGACCAAAAGTTATTCCTTTATATACTAAGGATTTTAAACTTTTGATTTTCATGTTGATTATAAAAATGTTTCTAGATCTGGGGCATCTGGGTGGTTCAGTAGGTTAAGCCTCTGCCTTCAGCTCAGGTCATGATCTCAGGGTCCTGGGATCAAGCCCCACATCAGGCTCTCTGCTCAGTGGGGAGAGAGCACTCTGCCTGCCTCTCTGCCTACTTGTGATCTCTCTCTCTGTGTTAAATAAATAAGTAAAATCTTTTTTTTTTTTTAAGATTTTTTTTTAATTTATTTATTTGTCAGATAGAGAGAGAGTGCAGGAGTGAGCACAGGCAGACAGAGTGGCAGGCAGAGGCAGAGGGAGAAGCAGGCTCACTGTTGAGCCAGGAGCCTGATGTGGGACTCGATCCCAGGATGCTGGGATCATGACCTGAGCCAAAGGCAGCTGCCCAACCAACTGAGCCACCCAGGCGTCCCAATAAGTAAAATCTTTTTAAAAAAAGTGTTTCTAGATTATATTTTATCCTCTTTGATACATGGGAATATTTAAAACTTAAGATTTTACATTTAGAATTTTAGATTTTATCATTCTTTTATTCTTCATATATTTATATTTAACACTGATGCCATGTTAAGGGAAATTTCTTAAATAAATAGAGATATATCTTTTATTTCCCTTCAGGTTACACTCATTTTGTAAACAAAAATGAATACAAGGACTTATTTTGTAAGAATTCTGATACACACATATAACCAACCTCCTGAGCTGCATTTAAAATTTATTGAATAAGAATTTTGGGGGGATGGAATAAGGGATTATCAAATTATGTATCAAAAAATCAGGTCAAATGTTCCTCCTGTTGGCAATAGGACCTCAGGTAAAGGGCAGGATCTCTGCAATCAAGCATAATTTCAACTTGGTTGCAAGGAACTCTCTTAAGAATCTTTGTAACCTTGTACCTGGGATAGAGTCAGACACAAAACACTCATCATTTGTTGGTTGAATGGATTACTTGGGATTCTAGTAAAGCCTCATGATTTATAAGCCATACAAAATTACCAAAGTATTTAATTTATCTGATCATGCATTTCCTCATATGGAAAATTTAGGTGATAATAATTGTTTTTTAAGGCTCTGGAAGCATTACATTAAATAATTTAGAGAATGTGCTTGAAAGATGGCAGGCATGTTATAAAGAGTAGTTATTATTGTCATTTAATCCCATGCTTATTTATTAGCTTGGGTTCTAGAGAAGATTTTAGAGGATTCAATAAAACTTAAGCTGAGTTATGAAAGAATAAAAGAGGTTTTAGACATACTTCTGCATAAGTAGGGGTTTTGATAGGAAGTTGTATATCTGTTTTTACGTTTGAGACTGAAGCTCGGTTTGGCAAGAAAGCTGTAGAGAAGCTTATTCCGACAGAAATGGTGGTTTGATTCAATTCTAAGTAATTACTTCCTTGTACTCTACTTGGACTGTATTTCCAGAGTTTCTTCATTTGAACTTTTAATTGATTTCAACTAAAAATTGATATGATGATTTTAAACTTGGCTATTGATTCTACCATACTGAAAACAATATGGGAAATTTACTCTCTGGTGAGCACAGATCAAAATAATTAATATAGTACAATTAATTCCCAAATGCAGCTGCCTTGAAAATTTATTTTTATTATCTCAATTCTATGGTTCTCACTTGACATAACAATTAAATACAGTTAAGGAGACAACACAACTCCTTAGCATAACCATGGGTCTTCTCCTTGCAGCTGTTATTCTTGAATGAACAAGAAGGGACAAAGGAGGGACAACAAGAATGACTTTTAATGATTTCTTTTCAAGCCTCATCTATGTAATATACTGGAGTGTCACTGTAGCTGATAAGAAATTACACAGTTTAATGAACATAGTGTTTGCTTCATCTAAGGTTTAAAAGAATATTGTTTGAGAGTGATAAACTTTCCAATGATATTTTGAATACATTGATTTTAAAAACATTTTTATGCAGCATATTATCTGTCTTCAGTAAATTAATCCAAACATATACATATTATCGCAAGCAATTGGTAATATTATCACTTTTTAAGTACCCAGAAAAGTATTCTAGTTTATGAAGGTACTTGTAAATAAGGAATTTAATGAAATGTTTAAAAAGTTAAAGGCAGGAGGTATATAAGTAACCTGACTCATACTGTGTGAATTTTACATATTGTATTTTGAATAAACATTTTATTATGATGCATAAGTAATATGTACAATAAATATTTCACGACAACTCATAAGATCTGTTATTATTATTTGCATTTCTGTAGTATAATAGACTTATATCATAAGAACATTAATATGAAGGTATGTTTTTCTTTCTGTTTAAAATTCAGAGTTTTTTTTAATAAATCAATTTCATATCATAATCATGCATACCTGATGTGTGTCCTTAATGGCCCTTTATAAAAGCAACATTTGAACTCTTACCTAATGCCGGGAAATTTGATTTACTAGAATATGCAACTTGATTGCCATAGGAAATGTTTACAGAGGTTTTTGCTGTATTAAAATTGCATCCAATATTTTTGCACTTAACTGAAAGGAGATTGTAGGGAATAAAGATGAATGATTGACTAATATCAGAAGGTTCCAAATTTATAAACATATGACACACTGATAAGCCTGTAATGTCATTAATCTACTCTATTCACATCTAAGTATTAATGTTCTATGCTTCTGATAATACATAAAAGAAATTATTATAATAGTAAGGAATGTTTGTTGACATCAATCCTAATGTTTAAACAATACTGAGCTCCCTGGGCCAGGGAAATCTGTTATTGGAACATCATAGATCAATATTAAATATGAAAACAATAAAGAAACACTACGATGCTTTTTCTTTGTAATCATTTTTCATTTTGTCTTTTGTGCTTTATTGAACTAATCTGAGTTCAAAGCTCCAAATGAATTGAAAAAAAAAAAGAAAGTTTTGGAAACAGATGACTGAGATATAGCTTGAGATGTATGTGTAGATAGTCAGTCTAGTGCCAAGCTTACTTTTTTACTTTTATTTTCAGAGTTAGAAAACAGTGAACATTTTCTTTCTTGAAATCTGGTGTTTTGTTTTTCCTATGTGTTTATTTGCCTGATTGTTTTCTGCCACATTACTCTTTTTTAGTATTCTTATCAATTTTTAAAAATAAACCACACACACACATACACACACACACGTATGTATGTATCCACATAGTTCTTACGGGCCCTAGGATTTTTGGAATTTTGAGCATTGGCTTCTACTTAAAGTTATTAGACCTAATAAGAAAGTCAGCCTGTCCTATGAAGCCTTAAAGCCAGGCATTGACTTTTCTCTAGCTATGAATGTCCTAGATGACATCTTTCTCCAAAAGAAGGCTGTTTCGTCTACATTGAAAATCTGTTGTTTAGTATAGCCACCTTCATTTGTTATAGCTAGATCTTGTGGATAACTTCCTACAGCTTCTATATGAACACTTCACCTTGCACTTCTATGTTATGGAGATTGTTTCTTTCCTTAAATCTCATGACCCGATTTCTGCTTGCTTCAAACTTTTCTTCTGCAGTTTTCTTACTTCTTCCAGCCTTTATATAATTGAAGAGAGTTAGGGCCTTGCTCTAGAGTAGGCTTTGGCTTAAGGGAAGGGTCTGGCTGGTTTGATTTTTTATTCAAACCACTAAAACTTTCTCCATATCAGCAATAAGGCTGTTTTACTTTCTTATCATTCATGTGTTTACAGGAATAGCACTTCCAATTTTCTTCAAGAACTTTTTGCTTTTATAACTTGGCTAACAATATATTATTAAACACAAGAAGCCTAGCTTTCAGCCTTTCTTGACTTTTTGCACGCTTTCCTCGCTAAGCTTAATCATTTCTAGCTTTTGATTTAAAGTGAGATACATGAAACTCTTCCTTCACTTGACCCCTTGGAGACCATGGTAGGGTTCTTAAATGGCTTAATTTCAATACTGGTGTGACTCAGAGAGTAGGGATGCCTGAGGGGAGGAAGAGAGATGGGGAAGCAACAAGTTGGTAGGACAGTCAGGATACATACAACGTTTACCAACTAAATTAGCCATTTTATATGGGCATGGTTCATGGTGCCCCCAAAACAATTACGATAGTAACTTCAAAGATCACTGGACACAGATTTCCCTAATATAATAATATTGAAAAATTTTTGAAATAGAATAAGAATTACCAAAATGGAACACAGAGACACAAAGTGAGCAAATGCTGTTGAAAAATCTCACTGATAGACTTGCCCCATGCAAGGTTGCTGCAAAATTTCAATTGGTAAAACACAAAAACAAAAATAAAAAGCACCACAATATCTGGGAAGTGCAATAAAGCTAAGCATGGTACCATGAGGTATATACATATTCCCCCTCCATAGGCCTTCCATAGACTCTTCTTTTTTTTTTTTTTTTTAAAGATTTTATTCATCTATTTGACAGACAGAGATCACAAGTAGGCAGAGAGGCAGACAGAGAGAGAGGAGGAAGTAGGCTCCTTGCGGAGAAGAGAGCCCGATGCGGGGCTCGCAGGACCCCAGGATCATGACCTGAGCCGAAGGCAGAGGCCTTAATCCACTGAGCCACCCAGGCGCCCCTTCCATAGACTCTTCTTAAGAGAATGGCACTACCATATACCCATTCAACTGGGTAAGAGACCTAGTAGCCATCCCAGCTCCCTTCTGAACTGGGTCAGCTGCTCTGCTTCCCTCTCCCATTGTAGGGGGTCTAGGCCCTCAACACCACCACCTGGGGTTTTTATAGAAGCTTGAGTTTCAGAACTTTGAGGGTACCTATTTGCACTTCATTCATGCACATTTCTGTTGATACTCTTTCTAAAATATAAACTTGATTACTTAATACCCTCTAATGATTTCTAACATTTTAGTGTAACTTTAATTCTTTAGTCTGGCATAAGAGACTTCCTGCTCCACGCTGTTTCTTGTCTTCCACTTTCATTTCATTAGTACCTGCAATTCCAGAATACAACCCACCTCATTCAGGCTTCAGTTTGTTTCTTCCAGGCCCTGCATATCATTTCCTATTCAGATTTCAATAATTTGCTAACCTACAGCCTCCTGAAAGAGGCCTTCATTTAACTCCTCTCTTCACTTATCCTTCCAGGCAGAACTAAAGGCTTTCTTTTCTATGCTTTCCTATCTCCATAACGCCAACTCCTCTTTTAAATTTATAATAATGGTGGGTAGATATTTGATTATGTACCTCTCTGCCCCATTAGGTTCTATCTTTGAGGAAAGGAGTTTTGTCTTATTTAGTTTCATATACCTAGCAACAAACATACAAGCTGGTGGCTTAATATCTGTTTGCCAAGTCTTGCATGTATCAAGGCATATAATAGAACTGAGGATGTTCTTTATACTCATACCATTCTCATTATAATTCCCAAGTGCTTTATAGGCATTTTGAAAGTCTGTAACAGCAAGGTGAAGTTTTATCATTTTTCTTTTTTTAACTTTCTTGCAATTCGTAAGTTTCTTTTACATTCATCAATGTGGAGTTCAACAATTCCATTCTGTACTGAAACTAGTCTCAGTTCATATATTGTTTCAAACTAAATTATTGTGTACTTGCTTTTGTTTTCTGGTTATCCTATAGGAGCACATTGTGTTTCTCAAACTAGATTTATTTTCAAAGAGGGGCAAGCCCTAGATGACTTTCAACAAAGAAGGAATTGGCTATGCTAGAATTCAATAAGAGTTTAATAAATATTTGTTGGATGAATGAAAGTATTTTTTCCTCTGAGTGTTTCTGAATCCAACATTAAGAAAATGGCCAGAAGTGCATTATTCTGCCTTTCAATATGCTTGCTCTTTGTTATTTCTTACTGACTAAACTAGGAAATTTTTGGTTAGATACTACTAGTCACGCTTGCTCAATCTGAAAAGTAAGAGGATGTTTATTATTTTCCACATTTCATAAACATTAACAAGAAGTACCTCAAAATCTAAGGACAAAAATCGTTGAATCTGAAAAGCAAACAACAAACTATAGAAATATTTGTAACATACATACCACAGAGTGATAACCTAAGCATATAAAGATCAATGAAGCATATGGGTCAAAAACATGAATAAACGTTTTATAGAATAAGAAATATAAACAACCATGCACATAAGAAAACATGCACAAATAACAGTAATAATACTACATATTGGAATATCCAAATATTATTTTTACTGATGAAAATGCTCTGATTAAAAAATTAATGAATATACTTGAGGAGCAAAGACACACTCACATGTTGTTTGTTTATAAGATAGATCACATACAATTTTTCTGAAGGAAATATCGTGGTAAATTGTTAAAGCAACCAGATTAAGCTCGAAGGAAGTTGCTCATGCTAAGCCCCACCTCAGCAAATCAAAACTTAACTAAGTTTCTGTGCTTGATTCTCCCAGAAAGGAAGGATTAAGTCAGCTAATCAGTGCTGTCTCCTTGGCACAAATTACCTAACTTAGCACTAAGACTTCCATTCACACTAAGGAAATGTGTTCAGTATAAGGAATTCAACCCACCTCTAACCATCAGCAAATGCCCAGTATTATCTCCCTGTTCCTACTCATTATGGTGTTTTAAAAATCTCTTACTTTGGGGTGCCTGGGTGGCTCAGTGGGTTAAAGCCTCTGCCTTCGGCTCGGGTCATGATCCCGGGGTCCTGGGATAGAGCCCCACATCGGGCTCTCTGCTCAGCAGGGAGCCTGCTTCCCCCTCTCTCTGCCTGCCTCTCTGCCTACTTGCGATCTCTGTCTGTCAAATAAATAAATAAAATCTTAAAAAAAAAATCTCTCACTTTGTATAGCTCTTCAGGGTTTCTTACTATCCACTAGATTGGATGTTGCTAGATTCATGAATCACTGAATAAAAGCTTGCTATAGAAAACTTGTGGAAAGATTTCTTTTAGCAAATGTGGAAAAATTTAACAATAGAGCAAAAGGTTGAAATATATTAAGATGTTTAAATCTGGTCATTGGATTTCTAGAATTTTGTCCTACTAAAATACTCAGTAACAACACATATTTGTATTCATTGACCTATTATATAATTGTGATATTGATTTAACCTAAGAAATATATTTTAAGTTTTCATACATATTTCTGGCACAGAACTCCTAAAACACTTGGAATTTCCTAAGTGATAAGAGCAAGAAAGATGTCTTTTATTATTCCTAACAAGCCCCTTTCAACTATATTAACCATATTAATAAGGTAAATTTTGGAAAGCCCGTAAGGATAGGGTTGGTTGACTAAGGGAATTAACCATGTGAATAGAAGGTTGGAATTTTCAACCCTCTCAGCCTCTGAGAGGAATTGTTCAGTATTTGAATCACCATGCCTTTGTAATAAAGCTACCTTAAAAATTCAAAAGGATGAGGATTGGAGAGCTTTCAGATTGGTTGAATCTGAGTACATCCATGTGCCTAGACAATGGCACATGACAGACTCTGTCGGGACAGAAGCCCCTGTGCTTAGGACCCTTCTGGACCTCACTCTGCATATTGCTTCATCTGGCTGTTCATTTGTATCTTTTAATATCCTTTGTAATAAATCCATACTCTAATAAGTAAACTGTTTTCCTGAGTTCTGTGAGCAGTTGTGACAAATCAATTGGACCTAGATAGGAAGAGTGGGAACCTCAAATCTTTAGCTGACTCAAGGAAAGAATAGTAGAAATCTCTGATTTATAGCTGGTCATTTAGAAGCACAGATAACAACCTGGACTTGCAGTTAACATTTGAAATGGGGAGAAGGGGTAGTCTTGGGATTGAGCCCTTAACCTGTGGATCTGAAGCCAATCCTAGGTAGGTAGTGTCAGAACTGAATTGAATTGTAAGATATCCAGTTGTTGTACAGAATTCCCTGGGGCGGGAGTGGGAGGGAAGGCCATATCTTTGGTGACCACAAGGAGCAAAAGTGAAGTATTGAGAATAGTTCTGTGCATAAATGGAAAACATAAGTTTTTTTTTCTTATTCCTTAAACAGTAATTGCAATTGCAATGACCTATTGGTCGCATACTAAGAAAATTATTAAAAAATTAAGAAATAAATATACTGTATGCTATTATGTGTTACTGAAATCATTTTAATGAATATTTAATCAATGACTTTGTAAGTTCTTGTTAAGTAATGATGGGTGTCATGAATTTATAGGACTCTCTATGGTATCTGATGCCAGTTTTATAAATGCACATACACTTATTAGGAAGGCTTACTTCAGGAACATCTGGGTATATGTTTAATGTTGTTACTATTAATCCTCATTTATACATTTCACCTATATTATAATAACAGAGTAAGAGGATAAATAATAACAGAGTAAGAGGTGAATATTGGGGAAATGATAATGTAAGAAAAAGAAAAAGATTTCCTTGATAGAGTAAAAAGGTATGTATGACATTTTTGGAGATTCCTGTATTATTTATTCCTGTCATGTGTAAAGCATAAAGATGTTCATAGTAATGGGTGACATGAGATGGGCAAGAAGGGTTGGTGATGCCCAGTATTTAAAGGCTAGTGTATGACTTGTCGAAAAGTTAGGCATCCTGGGTAGAACAAATCAGAGTTGTATTATGGAAAGATCACTCAAGAAGCAATGTGAGCAATAATTTGTTGAGGAAAAACTGGAGAATGGGACTTTCATTAGGAAGTCATGTAATTCTTTTGTGGAGTGATGGAGAGAGAGTGAATGAAGGCTGTGAAATGGCCATGGAGAGGAGTTGGACCTCACACAGTTTCCGAGTGACTCCAGAGATGAAAAGAGAGAGAAGTCATGTAAACTTCAGAAGTTCCTAGCTTGGGTAAATGATCTGTTGGTGTTGCTATTATCTATTTTACAGAAAAAATAAGGGGAAGTAAGCATGTATAAGGAGAAGGGAAGAAGATGGATGATTACTGAGTTTTTTTGTTTTTTCCCTTTAGGAGTCATCAGTGTGATTATTTTACTAGATATTGGCAATTCTGTTTTGTAGTCCTTCAGGAGTTGGAGCTAGAGGTTCAGATTTGGAAGTCTTTAGCATTTAGGTATAGTTCTAGTTTATATAGTATGTTTTTATCCTTAATATTATGTAATTGAGTAAAGAATAACGGAAACCCAAGGGCAAAGACTAATGTAGGATTTGAGTTTGGGAGATTGTGAGTTGGATAAAGTTCACATGTATGAAAAATGCAGAAATTCTGGATCCTCCAAAGTAAAGTATTGTTATTTTATAATTTCTGGACCCAAACTTTCTTCCAAGCTATGTAATTGTATTGCCTTCAAGATCTACAACAATGAAGATTTCCAAATCCTAGAGAGAAATCTCAGAATCTAAAAACTTTCTTTTTTTTTTCAGAAAACCTTATATAATTTTACGCATATTTATTCAGTTTGTTTCTATATTTTTGCAATCTGTCCTTCATATATTTCTTTCTTTATCCAGTGAAAATTTATGAGCATCTACTATTCAGGTACTCTTCTAGAGTCTAGATGCACAAGGTTTAAAGTCATGCCCTTAAAAATCTTACATTCTATCAGGGAGGAGGTAGTCAAATGCTTGAATAAAATGTAAAAAATTTCAAAGCTATCCCTCAACATTTATTCCAAAATAGTAATACCCAGTTATTTAAGCTCTATCTGACTCAGAGTAGGAGACAAAGGATCATAGTTTGGGTAAAGAACTCCCTAAGTCTAGTGAGCAAATAAATACTTCTCTATTTAACTGGAAGAAGTTCTGCACTGATTGTTGAGATTGAGCACAAATTTTTAAATGACTGATTTCTCCATAGAACACAAATTTAGTTTCTTTCTTTTAAATGAAAGAAATGAGAGTTTCAGTTAAAAACACATATTGTGCTTTTTAAAATTTGTTAGTGCCATATTGCCCTGCATATATTTCTCTGTGTTAATTTTTGCATGCAGATTAAAATGCCTTCTTTTTAACCTTAAAGAGAATCTTTTACTAATGATTTCCAACTTAAAAATCAATTCCAACTTAATAATCTTCTAAATATATCCATTAGAAAGTTCAATTGCATTCATAATTAAATCAATTTGATGTTCTTATTCTAAAGATCTTTGCTGTTTTTTTAACATAGAGGATTTTATCTTAAAGTTATTAATTTTTAGCACACCATTTTTATCTTATTTAAATATTTTAATTTTCAAAACATCAGAAAGTAATGCAAAGATTTTCCGGATCAAGCAAAATATGTACTATTTTTAATATCCTTTGGATAAATTAAGATGTACATTCTTTACATAATTGTCTTGGTAAAATATTTAAAGAATATTTTTATTCAAGTTTGGTAGCAACAATTTGTGAGTTAAGTGAACTGTATTTTAAATTTATTTAGTAGTTTAACTAGGTTAAATCATACAGCAGAAAAGAGTGCTGGAGAATTCAAATGACCGTGAAGTAGCCTTACTAAGAGATTTTGTGAAAAAGTTTATAGTTTTATCATTTTGCAAATGTGTATCCATTACGTCCCCACATCATTGTAGGTGAGCAGCACTATGAATGCATGGTTTCCTACCACACCTGACATGGGGTCCCATATCCTTAGTAGTTACTCCAGACTGAACTCTTCAACACTCTGCTGCTTGGAACAGACTAACTTATGTCATCACTGATACCACTGAAAACTCACTTCCTAAAAAGCATTCTGTCACTCCATTCTATCATTTGGGCAGCATTTTAATTTTCTGGCAGTCAATGCACTACAGAAAAACAAATAGTTGGGGGAAGCTGGTGGGCAGGAGAACACAAAGAAAAAGGAGAGGAGAGGGAAGGGATGAGAAAGGAAGTGAGTTTCAGGTGTGGTGTGGGCTTCAAGGATTTCCAGGATACTCTTTTGGCAGAAAGTAAAGTGGCTCCTCTGGTCAGAGGTAAGGACCAGAAGTGGAGGAGGAAAGAAATTTCCCTGTAAAGTTGGCTGTCAGAGAGAAATATACTTGAATTTTGCGTGTGCATTTTATATTTTTATTTAATGGTTCTTGCTTAATGTTAAATAAAGTTTATTTGTAAATTATCAAGGGTAACTTGTTTTCAGAGGATTTAGATAATTGAGATTTATACTCATTTCAATAGGAGTGCTGCATTCCTCACCTATAAAGGTAATGGCAGAAAAACTAGGGATACCTGGAAGAAGGTGCTTTTGGAACCAGGGATGTTGGGGACACTATACATGAAAGGATCTTTCCTGTTTTTTCATTAAAACCTCAGTTTTACAAAGATCACATGATTATATACCTACCAAAAATATATGGAGAATGTCACTATATTGACATTTTCCCCAGATTTCATATTGTTAAATTTGGCTCATTTTTCATGCCTGTCAGAATCCTTCAAACTTTGGATTTTGTCATTCAGTTTATTCAGTCAGTCATTCCCTATATACCAACATGGTCAGTGTTTCATCCAATTTCTTCATCTTTTTCTTTTCTTAAAGATTTTATTTACTTATTTGAAAAACAGATCACAAGCAGGCAGAGAGGCAGGCAGAGAGAGAGGAAGGGAAGCAGGCTCCCCGCTGAGCAGAGAGCCCAATGCGGGGCTCCATCCCAGGACTCTGGGATCATGACCTGAGCTGAAGGCAGAGGCTTTAATCCACTGAGCCACCCAGGCGCCCCCAATGTCTTCATCTAAACACTTGTTGTATAGCTTGAGTATTGCCCCGTGGTATGATTCTGGAGATCTCCATCTAAGTTGACATAAATTACATTATCTGGTATGTTCTTTGTATATGGTCACTCAACAGTGAATGATACTAAATAAATTTGTGTCACAAATCCACGCCTTGTACTATTGTTTATTTCCTACTATTTTATCTGAACTACATAAATATAATCCACTAAGTCATTCATTATACAAGACAGGTTGTCCTGAACTGAGCAAAATCCAGATGTTTATACTATATACTTTTCTATCAGGATAGAAACTCAGCAGAAAATATTTATATAAGATCATTTTGTGATTACAGTTTTAAAACACAAATTTATTGGTATCTTAGTTTTATACTTACTAAAATATGACATTGTTATAATATTTAATGGAAATACTGGCTACACTGTTTTTAATTTAAGACATATTGTACTTTGATTTTCTGATTTGATATGTGTTTTTAATCCCATTTTAAATTTTAGCATATTTCATTTTTAGGAGCTCTTATTAATTAACCATAAAATCCACTAGATATAAAACAAATTAACTTAAATCTGTCTTTTTTGGGGGTAGTTCTTTCTTTCAGTTCCCTGGGAATTTTATAGAATGGTTTTTCCTAAGGCTACCCTATGATGTTATTCGTCATATTTCTAAAAAAGGCTAAAACTGACATATCAATTTATGGTTACCAAAATAAGTACCATTCATAATAAGTGTATTTTTTCTTTATTCTTTATGAGGTTAGAAGAAAAAAATCTGGGTAAAAGTGAGCATTGCACAATGCCTACTTATTTCACTAACAGATCTACACTGATATGCCTGTATTACTGTCAAATTTATGAGTTAAAATTACAGTTAATTTGTTAGTATGGGAATTACTTATCAATTTTGATAAAAATGGAAATAGTGACTCCCTGAAACAAATCCTAATATTGCTGCCCAATTCTGGACATATATTTGTAATCCGTCTGCCATTAAGTCAGGAAAAAACAAGAGGAAAAAGAAAAGAAAAGGAATCGAGAAGGTGAAAAATAAGAAACGAATAGGGAAGAATAACATAAATTAAGCCTGACATTTGGATTTCTTTTAATTTTAGAAATGGGCAAATAGTAAATAAGTATCTATTTATCTGTCTGCCTATCTATCTATCCATTCATTCATCTACTGGAGAAGTGCTTTCCCCATTCTCATTTCTCTAAAAAATTCCTCCTAAATGCAGTATCATTGGAACTTATTCTTAACTATTAGAGAACAGAAGTGATCTCTGAGAATATCTGTTTGACATTTCTCTTTTGTGTGTATATGCTTATCTAAAAATGAAAACAAAAGAGGTGCTACAAATACGGTCTTATTTTAAAATCTTAAAGATAGTTATGTAAGATAGAAATGGACTAACCTGAATTTGTGATGACAAATCAAATAAACAATTGAAATAACAACTAACGTGTAGTAATAACTTACTCAGTAACTGTCAATTTGCTGTATTTTATATTATTTTATATCTGAGAAACCTGCAGCCTCAGAAAGTTAAATATCTTTCCCAAATCCTCATCATTATAAATAAGGACAGAGTGATTCCTTATTATCTATATGCAAGGTTGCACTTTTTCCTCATTACTGATGATTTTCTTGAATGAAAGGAATGCATAAATACTACAAAACAGTAATTTAATTCTTGAAATAAATTATTACAAATGTATACAACTCTGTTTTGAGTTTGTGTATTCATCCTCTTTTGGTCTCCCTTTAAGGAGGGACCTGAATATCCATTCTTTCAAAAAATATTATTTGAGCACTCATTCTAAGGCAAGCATTTTGATATGTGTTCAGAAAGTATATTGAAGACAAAAACTTCCATTAAAGGACTTAAGATTCTGGTAAAAAGCACAGAAATATAAACACATAATTGTTTTATGAGCTTTATAATGGGGGTTCTTTATTGCAGACTTTGGGGTCTCCATAGAAATAAATTATTAACTATGCCTAGATTGATCAGAAAAGACTTCACAGGTAAAGAAAGTTTTGCACTAGACTTTGAAAGTAGGTACAAGCAATTGAGGAGCAATATTGGCTTTCTAAGCAAAAGAAAAGATAGGCCATAATGCTAAGGCAGGCAGGACTCAGTGTTAAGTTTTGGAATTTGTAAAGGTTTAATATGACTAGACTGGACTGGACTAGAAATGCAGTGATACTAGGGTTTCAGGAAAGCTCAGATTGTGAAGCACACAGAAAACATGCCAGGATAATAATGTTTTATTCTAGATTTAATGGAAGGGCCCTGAAGGGTTTGAATATGAAGTCAATATCATATTTACCTTTGAGAAGACCTGTTCCTCCCTATTTTCCCCCAAGGAATGGTATAGAGGATGCAAAAAGATGTTTACTGAGGATGTTCAACACTTTCCAACACTGCACAAAATAATCTGCTCTTACTCTGTGATGAGTCTTGAGGCTAAAGATTTGCAGATTAAATTTGGGTTTAAGAAAATGTCAATTTAAAAAGCTAAATAGCACTGTGTTTAGTTACTTATAATTTCCAAATGGGTTGCAAGAGAAGTGTTATATAACCTAATAAGTTGCCAGGATACTAGGCTACTGTTCTTTCATTCTGAGGATTGTTCTTCAATACCAGGAGGGGTGTGAGTTTTTCTATTGGCAGGATCTTTCTTTTTCCTTACTTTTTCTTTTTTTTAAACATTTCCTATCATTCTGTCCTAAGGCACCTTCCCCCTCTTGCAGCTGCCACGGTGTTCCCCTCAGCACCGTGCCTTATTTTGCTGCTCCCCATCTCAGTAGTTTCATACCTGAGGCTAATTTGTACTTCTCTCCTGTAGTTAAACTAGATGTTTTGTAATAATATTGTTGATTTCTCTGAATGGGTGGTACAGAGAGAAGTCTTACATTATCATAACATTTATAAGATGTGAGCTCTAAAGGATCTGAGAAAATCTATAGTATGAGAGAACATAGTATGAGAGAACATGTTTCTGTAATTTCAAAATGTTTTGCTAAGAAATAATGGCAATAACAAGAAATGCAATAATAAGGAATAATGGCAGTCACTTGCCTATTAGTGCTTCTGAAGAGTAGTGGAAGAGTAGTGGGTTGGTTAAAAAAAAAAAAAAAGAATGTTGATTCATCAAGGCTGTACAACTGTTTATATCCCAGAACAGTTTGGCAGATGAAGAAAAAATCGGGAAGTGGTCAAGTCAAGCTTTAGCTGCTTAAACATGAAGGTGTCTGTTTTTATAATCAACCCAATAGGTTAGGAGTAAAGATACATCAAACTGGCATTAATCTTTTCAGATTATATTCCGTTTCCATCACTTCATTAATAAAATCCATGTTCAATTGCATGTAACACTTCTGAGCTAGATATAAAACCCTAAGCATTTTTATATTACATTTTATTAGAAGGAATGACTAACTTTTGGGGTAAATTGACAACTACTGCATTGATTTTCTCATGTGTCTTTCAAAAAATTAAGACTTTTGTTCTAGGCCTTAAACAGCATAATTTTGTATGATATACTGTCTGCAATATAAAAATTGGTGTAGTATGGTAATTGCTATATTATTTAACAAGGATATTACACAATTGGAAACATTTTTACACATAAACCACTATTTTTGTTTATCTCTGTCACTATTTTTGACTAAGTATCGAAATGAAATATACTCTCCTGAGTTCATGAAATGGTACAGTAAGCTCTTTTACATCATGATTGATGAATTACTGTAAGCTGCTGATCATCTCCTAGCATATGTTCCAGATGTTAAATATTATGAGCAATCTCTAGCACTTATAACATTAGTCAGTGTCTCAGACAGAGACTGGTATGAAATTCTAGAGAGGAAATCCAAAACCAAGGACAGATTTAACATTTCATATTTAAAAGTTACTATCTTCTGTTAGTAAATTCGATTGTGAAAAAAATCATAGTCAATATTTTCTTCTTGAATAAGTTGAATTGAATTGAATTTTCTTTTTTAATAAGTTGAATGAATTGAATTGAATTGAATTGCATCAAAGTTCTCCAATGAGTCATTTGTGATAGAACAGTCAGATCTGTTACATGGGTAGGTGGAGGGTCAGTAGCCACCAGAAGTTTTCTTTCTCTAGAGCCTATAGAATTTTCAGCTAGTATAAGAAAAGCTCAGAGGCACTGAGGGGCACTCAGTGGTACCTGGGTGGCTCAGTGGGTTAAGCCTCTGCCTTCAGCTCAGGTCATGATCTCAGGGTCCTGGAATCAAGCCCAGCATCCAGCTCTCTGCTCAGCAGGGAGCCTGCTTCTTCTCTCTCTGCCTGCCTCTCTGCCTACTTGTGATCACTGTCAAATAAAAAAAAAAAAAAAAGCTCAAAAGCAAAAAGAGAAAACCCTCCTCATTTAGATTCCGTAAGAACATGTGTAGATAGGCACATGACAATATTAACACAATCCTTTGCCTTCCTTTAAAATGTTTAGATTTTCAAAGGAATGAATATAGACTAGCCTCATAATTCCTCTGCAATATTTCTCAAAGTTTTATCTGTATTAGAATCTTGCACAGAGATCCTTAAAATAGTTTATTGGCCCCAACTCTAGGTTTACTTTTTCTACCCTTTTCCATATTTTTCTATTTTTAAATTTCTTATTGTGTTATATTAGTCACCATATAATACATGATTAGTTTTTGATGTAGTGTTCCAAGAATCTAGAGTTTCTGATTCATTAAGTCTAGGATGGGGTCTGATAATTTGCATTTCTATCAAGTTATGAGATAATGTTCATACTCCTCATACAGAAACCATATTTGGAAAACAATTTTAATAAAGAACAGAAAATAGAGAAAAATTAATTTGACCATGAAAGTATGGTGTTCTCTTGACAGTGAGACATTTTCCATTTGTGTTTTGTGTTTCATACTTTTTTTTAAAAAAGAGTTTATTTATTTATTTGACAGAGAGAGAGAGCGCAAGCAGGCAGAGAGGCAGGCAAAGAGAGAGAGAGGAGGAAGCAGGCTCTCCGCTGAGCAGAGAGACTGATGTGGGGCTCGATTCCAGGACCCTGGGATCATGACCTGAGCTGATGGCAGAGGCTTTAACCCACTGAGCCACACAGGCATCCCTGTGTTTCGTAATTTAAAATATATATATATTTAATGGCAGACATCAGGGGTATAGACTGAGACCAAGGTAAGTACTGTTGATTCTGGAAAGAGGCTTGTTTCCTTGTCAAGCTGTTCTCATTGGGGTTTATCTAGTTGGGAGATGATCTAGGTTTGTTGTTGCTATGGTTTCTATCAGTGTCCCACATAACTGCACTCATCTCTAGCTATTCCTTCTTCTTAGGCCTGGAGTTTCAGGTGGTTTTTCCTCAATCTTCATGTTTTCTTTCAGCTTTTAGCTTTTCTCTATGCCAGTGCCATCAACAGAAGGCCTTTCTGCCCATGATATTTTTTATCAATCATAGTGTATTATACTCAATTTGATATAATTCTTATTTGAAATGCCATTTAAACAGTACTTTTTCTTAGGATTTTATTTATTGAGAGAGAGAAGGAGAGAAAGCACACACAGGGAGGAGGGACACAGGGAGAGAAGCAGACTCCCCAAGGAGTGGACTGACATGGGACTTGATTCCAGGACCCTGGGATCATGACTGAGCCAAAGAGACACTTAACCCACTGAGCCACCCAGGTGCCCTATCTAACAGAATATTTTAAACCTTTCCAGCCATATGAGTAGTTTTGAGTCACGTTTTGTCATTTGTTTTGAATTTTATTATGTCATAGTGAGAATATACAGTTTTTTAACAATATTGATTATGGCAATATATCAGGCTTTCTTGTTAGCTTGGTACACATTTGATTTTTGCAAATATTTTGTGATTGCTCAAGAAAAATGTGTAGTTTTGGTTGATGGATTTATAGTTCTCCGATGATTATTAGTTTAAACAAATTAACCATATTACTTAATTTCCTATACTTCTGCTACTTTTTTTACTTATTATGTCACTTTTTGAGAAGGATTTATTAAAACTCCAGTAGTTTTTGATTTCCATAAATCTCTCCAGTTCTCTCAGTTTTTAATTTTTTTCTTAAGATTTTATTTATTTATTTAGGAGAGAAAGAGAGTGAGCAAGAGAGAGCACAAGCATGTGAGAGACACAGGAAGAAGGAGAAGCAGACTTCCCACTGAGCAGGAATCCTGGTGCAGGACTGATCCCAGGACCCCTCTGGCATCATGACCTGAGCTCAAGGCAAACACTTACCTAAGCCACCCAGGTGCCCCTCTCTCAGTTGTTTTATGTATTTTGAACCTATATTGTTGAATTTATATATGCTCACACTCATTACATTTTGTGTTCTTTTGTCCCCCTTTCTAGTATATAGCACCTAAATATACCTTGTGATGGCTTTCAACTTAAATTTTAATTCAATTGATAGAAAATTTGCTACCCCATTTATCTTTTTAAAGCAATATTGATTGACAGATCTTTTTTAATCTTTCACTTTCAAGATTTCTTCAAATTTTAGGTTTAAATGTGGCTATTATAAAAAAATTTTTAAATGTGGCTATTATAGATAACATGTGGCTAACATTTTTCTATAATTCTGTTTATAAATAGCCCTTCTTTTTTCTGACCTGTTCAGTATTTCATATTTGTTTACAATTCATTTTTCCTTTTTTTTTAATGTCTTTCACTCTGTGGTTGGAATATTCTTCTGGTTTTAAAGCCACAGATTCTATTTCTTCTCTGCTGTAGACTATCATTACTAATTAAAAGCCATAAGTTTGTTTACTTTTCTTGTCACTGTGAGAAACTTTCTCCTGCCTGCGTATCCTGTTTGAAGAAGAAAAGAACCTTGGCCTATAGTCACCTCTGATCTCTTCTCCTCCCATAGCCATTCTCATATTATTTATTTTTCTTTCTCCTAGACTCATTTAATGTTATTTTATTACTAGAATATAAGCTTTTCCTTCCTTCCTCCCTTCTTCCTTTCTTCCCTCCCTTCCTTCTTTCCTTCCCTCCTTTCCTCCTACGCACCTTCCTCTCCTTCCCTTCTCCTTCCTTCCTTCTTTCCTTCCTCCCTTCCTTCCTTCCTTCTTTTTCTTTCTTTCTTTTTCCAAAAAGAGTCACAATGTGTTGAATTATCTCAGGTCTTGTTTGCCTTTGATACTTATATATTTATTTTAACTACATATAATTATTTTCCTGGTTGCACAATGAAAGGTCTTTCTTTATTCCTCTTCTCCCACCTCTCATTAAAAAAAAGAAATCTTATGTTAATCAGACTTTTACTCTGTTGAGGTTATGACATTTCCTCTGGAAGAAATCAAATTGTTTCTTGACTTTGGTATTTTCAAATTCACTATCTTCTCTTTGTTCATGATCTGTGTCCTTGCATTCTGAATACTATACATTTTTTTCTATTTTGAAAAATTCTCTAGGCCTCCATTGATATAGGTAGAGTATGGGTTTCCTTCTTCGTGCTGGTACATCTTATATATTTTGTATTTTTAATCATGAATTTGTTTTGTTATCTTAGAACTTTGCTTGTACTAGTGATAGTTATGTTAGGGTAAGGGGCAGAGTCTGGGTACCAACCTTTCTGGATTATTTTTTGAGGCTGGGAAGAGAACATTGTCCCCTAAGACTCAAGTTTTGTAGTTTGGGCTTAATCACTTCTTATTTTACACTCCAGGCATCCCTAAGCCCTAAGGAAACTAATGTATTTTCATTCCAGGCACCGCTTTCATCAGACCTATATTGGAACCTTTTAGAATATTTCCTTATTCTTGTCATGGAGAAAAGGGGAAAAACAATTCTCAGAAATCTGCTAGATTGGAGTCTTGATAGAGGATAAAGAGACTGCATAAATTTTGGATTTGCTGGGAAAATGTAAAGGTCAGTATAAAAATGAAAGTTTATATAAAACTTCATTTCCCAATAAGCTGGTAAGCTGGCATCAGTTGCTGCTTTTCTCTCCCTGAGATGCTACATGAGTGACAGAGTTTTATGATTCTCCAAGCTATGATGAGTAATTTACTAAAACTCTGAGGATTCCCTGAGAAGATAGAAGCTGATTTGATACCAGGAAACAGAAGCAAGGGAACTATCCTGGAGCACATGTTCAAGGGTCATAGCTGGTAGGGTGTGTTGGAAAGAGATTATTCTTTTAAGTTCAACCCAGCCCTGTCTCCCATGTGTCCCTCAATGGCCCCTCCTTTCCATGCCCCCAGCCCTCATCCCCTCTATCAGTGTCCTGGGCAGATCATTGCACAACCAGCTAGAAAGGAGCGTCTCAGGTAAGGAGACAATAGCGATGAATCCAGTGGGCTGACCAATAGGCCTCTAATTGTTTCCTCCTCCCAATTTACCCCATCTAGGGCTAAACAGTTATCATGAGGAATGTCTTCTGGCCCCTGTTCTTTTTTTTTTTTTTTAAGATTGTATTTATTTATTTATTTGAGAGAGAGAGAGAGAATGAGAGGAGAGAGGTCAGTGGGAGAAGCAGACTCCCTGCTGAGCATGGAGCCCAACGTGGGACTCGATCCTGGGACTCCAGGATCATGACCCCATCCCAAGGCAGTCACTCAACCAACTGAGCCACCCAGGTGCCCCCTGGTCCCTATTCTTGATGCCATCTTAGCTTAATGCCTTGGGTAAAGGAATTACTTTTCTTCTCTTGAAGACTTTTCACTCTGCCTCTGAAATTCTAAAGTTCCACTATGACATGTATTTGTATTTATTCTACCCCAAATTTAATGTTTGATTTTTGTATGAGTACTCATGTGTCCCCTTGGTTCAGATAATTCTTGCCATGATCTCTTTAAATATCCCCTTCATTTTAATCTTTTCCTATTGTCTAGTCTGAAATTCTATTCAGATATATGCTTAATCTGTCCCAAATTTTCACTCAGTTCTAATGGAGCTATAAAACTCATCTTATGTGATCAAAGACACTAGGTAATCTATTGGATCTGTAATTTTCATGGGTGTATGCCCCCTGGGATGGATTCTTCTGCTCTCTAGGTATGTTGCCCAACTATTTCCTTGTTTCTGCTTTTCTCTTCCTCCTTAGGTATTCTCTTTCCTTCTATATTCTCCCATTTCTTGCACCCTGGGCTTTTATCTTTCTTCCTTTCTTGACATTGTGGACACATCATCAAGCATCATCCTAAAAGAAGATGCGTTAAATGATTGAAAATATCTTAACTTTATGCACAAGCTCGATGATAATTTCACTAAGCTTGTGGCCTGAAAATCATTTTTCTTTTGTTTTTAATACATCGCACCATAGTCTTTAATTTCTAGTGTTGCTCTTTAGAGGTGGGATGACATCTCAATTATTGCTTTGTTATATATGCATCCTATTTTTCCTTTTTCAATTTTTTGAGAATATTTTATTTATCCATGATGTTCTGAAAACTCTGTGTGATGATATACTTTGATGTAGAACTTGTTTTCATTCATTGTGCTGGGAAAATAATGGTGCTGTCATTGTGAAAATTCTTATTGACCCTTTGTTTGCTTTTCATTTCCTTTTTTTCCTTCTTTCTTCTTTTTTTTTCCTATTTCTTTACAGCATTATGACTTTACTTACATATATTGTGAAGTGATTATCACAATAAATTAATGTCCATCATCTCATATAGACATAAAAACCAAAAAGAAAGAAGAGAAATGTATTGTTTTTCCTTTGTGATGAGAAATTTTAGTACTCTCCTAGCAACCTTCAGATATACCATACAGCACTGTTAACTACAGTCATCATATGTACATTATGTCTTCAGTACTTATTTTATAACTGGAAGTTTGTATCTTTTTACTGCGTTTATTCAATTCCACCACCTCCTGCCTCTGGTAATCACAAATCTGATCTCTTTTTCCATGAGCTTTCTATGTTTTCGTTTTAGATTCTATGTGTGAGACAGATCATACAGTATTTGCCTTTGTCTGTCTGACTTAATTCATTTCTAGATTTTGCCCAGTGAATTTCTGCTCATCAGGGAGAATTTAACTGAACCATTGCTTCCTCTACAGTGTGACTTGACTCCTTAAACAAGCTTCCTAATAACCTGTATGCGTATCTATACTTTTTGGGAACTTTAACTTTGGCTTAAGTAGTACCTATGTCATAGTAAACTGCTGTCTTTAATGAGTGCTCTTTGAGAATAAAAAAAGAATAAAAGTGATGTTTGTAAAATGAAATAAATGAATATCAATTTACAAATGGATTTAATTGCTACTGGGTCCAAGTGGAAAAAGTCTTTACTGAGGTTATAAAATTATGAAAAATAATGGAGAAGTGTTGAAAAATACTTCATCATATCATCCTACTTTAAAGCTTGTCTAATGGAATAAAGAAAAATAGAGACCAAAACCACCAAAAAGCTTTTATGCATAATAATTCCTAGGATTGTTTTTTTCAAATTCCAGTGAAATTATAATTTAACTCCTAAAAGATGTGCTTCATTTGAACAATATTGACAATCTAGAGTAGAAATATGAGGGAAAATAAAAGAACTTTAAAAAATTAGAAATGAAGAATCTGTATTGCATTTTAAATATAAAGAATCTTGAACTCTTATATATGCAGAATAACATATCCTTTTTACTTGTTAAATGCTTATTTATATACTATTAGCTATTTCACTTACTTTTCTACTGCTATAATTTCAGGATTTTGCTAGTAAGTATTCAGTGAGACAGCATTTTCTTTTAACTCTGTATAATGACATTCTTTCATACAGATTTTTACTTCTTGAGAGGAAAAATCTAGATGGCTCCTTTTGTCTTCTTTTTTTTGTTTAAATTCCATCCTTATCCCCACCCCCCTTTTATTCTGACAAGTATACTCAGATTTGACTGGTAGATTAGTTCTCCTTCACTGGACACTATTGCACATAGGGTTCATGGACACAAACATTTCACAGTAAAAAAAAATAAAAATAAAAATAAATTGCCCAAAAGCTTGAAGAGATACTGATTATAGGGGTGCCTGGGTGGCTCAGTTGGTTAAGCATCTGCCCCTTGGTTTCAGCTCAGATCATGATCTCTCAGGGTCCTGGGATCAAGCCTCACTTTGGGTTCCTAGCTTAGTACAGAGTCTCCTCGAGATTTTCTCTTGCTCTCACCACCCCCACAATTCCCCCTGCTCAAATGTGTCTAAGTTTCCCCTTTCTCTTTCTCTCTCAAAATAAATAAAATCTTATAATTAGAGAGAGAGAGAGAGAGAGAGAATATGATTATAGTAAAAGCACATAGGGCCTCACCTAGCCCAGTTTATCTAGATTGAGACTAGCTGGGTGACACATGGGCAGCATTATGGTAGAGAAAGACCTAAACCTGAAATGATCTTAGGTATTTTTGTAAAAGGAAGGCAAGAAATATTGAGGCAGTTGTGCCACAGTGGAGGCTCCCTGTGTAGACATAGTGACCTTGTTAGAAATAGGAAACCCTCCAGAATTCAACCTCTGGTATTGGTCTATTCTTCCAATTAACTCAATCTAAATTGCTTAGTTGGCTCTGAGCCAACTTCTTGCTTAGTTGCTAAAATTGGATGAAGGAAACAAGACTTAATTGTGTTATCTCTCATAACATATAGTGTTCATAGATTTGTGTTTCATAAATCTTATCATAAGTGTTCATAGATTTGTCAAATAAGTTGTTAAATCTTTTTAAATCTTGGGTTTAAACCATGCAAGAACCTCTAAACTTATAACAAATATATATTTATGAAGTCCTTAATATATGCCAGTAATATATTAAAGCTAGGAACAAAGGGTAGAGCATAGCATGAAACAAGACAGACAAAATCCCTGTCATTATTAAGCCTACATTCTCCTAAAAGGAAGCAGCATGAATATTGATTAATTACTGCATGACTAAAGGAATAATTAGTAAACCAAAAAAGATGATGTAGTAAAAATTGCTTTACAAATAATTAAATTTGGCAATGTGAAAAAATATTATTGGATAACTACTTGCTTAAGTGATATACCAAAGACTATTGGTAATTACCAATATTCATATTTTCCTCTTCATCTTGGAGAAACCACTAAGCCACATTTTCCAGTCTTTCTTGTCTGTGATATGACCATGGGACTGAATTTTCGTCAAGGGAATATGGAGAAAAACAAATGAAGTCAACCTTGGACCTGGCCCATAAGAGGATCCTGTGTAATTCTCCATAAACTCTTTTCCCTAAAAAGTGATAGAGCCCAGATGCAGAGGTTTTGAGTGGGGAATCTCCAAGACCAATAGGATATTGGAGCCACTAAATAAAAGAAACCCCTGGGAACTCCATGGTGCAGAGCAAGTCCCCCTACTACACATGCACATGCAGCTACACACACCACATTGAGTAAAGTTGAACTGTGTGTGAAAAATCAATGCATGAGTGTGTGTGTGTGTGTGTGTGTGTGTGTGTGTGTGTATGAAGTCTGAGATTTTGGAATTATATGTTATGGCAAATAGTTATGTAAAAATATGTTAAAATGAATAAGAAGTCATCCATGTACAAATCAAGAGTATTTAAAGGGTTATCTAGTACAATCTACCTAAAGAAAACCAGTGGAATAACCTAATAGGCAATAAAGTCAGAGAACTAGTGGGATTATATACAGAATATGATCTTATTCCAAATATGACCTGAAATCATTGGGTTTTACATAAGAAAGTGATACTACAAATAATATTTCTAAATTTCTAAATATCTTTTTTTTTTCTCTTGTGAAGAGAAGTAAAAAATGGAGAAATATTCAGGAGACTGTGATAATAGTCCAAGTGAGAAATGAGGATGGTTTGATCTGGGTGTCCTTAAACTTAAAACTTAAACTTTAAAAAGCAAATGGATTTTGTTTAAGTTTTAAAAGTATAAGCAACAATATTTGCTGTTGATTGAATGTATGTCCTAGATTTTTGGCTTGGCCAACTGGTAGGAGAAGACTAAAGAAAGATCTAGTTGATAATGGGAAGAGTTTAAACATTCTGTTTTTCCCATAAGTTTTAGATGCTTATTGGACATGCATGTGAAGATGCCAAGTAGACAACTGAATAAAAGTATCTTAAACTGAGGAGAAGATAGGGCTACAGAGAAATATTTGGAATTTACTGACTTGTGTAGTAACTGATGAGAAAGAGAATGATTTTTGGGGGGTGGAGTGTGTAGATGGTGAAAAGGTGACAGAGATAAGTCCAGGGGGCGCTTCAACACTTAGAAGTCTAGCCAGCACAAGATCTTGAAAAGGACTATCTGGTGAGTAAGGAAGAACATTCCTTGTGGAGAAACAGAGAAAATATGTCTTGAGAAAGAGGGCATGGTCGCCAAGCCTAAATGCTTCTCAGAAGGTAAGTAAGGCAAAATCAGAGAGGTCACCATCAGAGTTTCAAGGATAGAGATTAACAGTATTTTTGGTAATAGTGATTTCTTTAGTTGCTGGTCCCCAGATCACAGGGTGGGTTAGAATGGGAGAGCGGGAGAGAACGCCATGTGAGTACATATGAACTGCAGCGGTAAACTGCTCCCTTGAAGAAGTGTTGACACTGAAGTTAATTTAAAAAAAGTAGTAGCTGCTGGCAGAATAATGACAAAAAAGTATGGATTTTTTTGGGGGGGGGGGGGCGGGAATTCTAAAGCATGTCTGTATGCTGAAGAGAATGTGGGCAAATGTAGAAATTAGAGGAGAAATACCCTGGAGTGCATAAAATCGTCAGAGTTTAGTCCTGGAGGAAGTGAGGGGGATGGTTGTTTGAGTGCAAATGGGTTTGACTTCTGATGGGGACAGGACACTTCATCTTACTGTAATGGGAGTAAAGAACACAATTACAAATGATCTGACCAAATAGGAAGAAGAAGAGCTATTTCTATAGTTGCTACTACCCAGATTCTGGAAGCTTCTCTGGGTCCTCCTTTATGAAGCCTAGTTCCTTACTTTAAATCTGTGAATTACTTTACATGCTGCAAATAAATTCCTTTTTACTCTAGTTAACAGGAGTAATTTTCTTTGACTTAGCACAGAAAACCTTAAATGATACAATAAGTCAGTGATATGCAAATAAATCAGTCTTCATGAAAATTTGGGAAACATTAAGTAGAAAGATCTCTCTATCCTAAAATATCTTCTTGAGCTTCCCTATGTCATGGCAGAGCTCCCAGTAACAGAGAATATTCATCATGGTCATAGAGACTATGTGGTTTCAGAGAGCTTGTCACTGGTATGCACTGTAGGAGACAGTGTCAGGTGAGCAGATGTGAAGCAATGAATTAGTTATCTCTTCACTTTCTCTATTTCAATAAGTAAGAAATAGTTGTCAGCCATTACTTGGTCTCTTCTGACAAGGATAAATGTTATTTTGCATAGAAAAACATTTTCTGCAATCATGGTTGATGTTTTAAAGTAGAAAAGTGTCAGGGAGGTGGATTTATCTAGGGCACTGGCTTTCCCATTCCTTTAGCTATAGAACTGATTCAGTGAATGCAAACATGCAAAATATATTCTGTAAAATTAAAAAAGAGCAGTTCTGCTTGAATTAAGAATGGGTTTCCATAAGCCCAATTTTAGTCAGTCTTTTCTCTCAATCCTACCCCTAGTTCTCATAAACCTAGGGCTCTACTGTAGAAGACAATTTGGAAAACTACAGATCTCTGCAATAAAAGAAATTTATCTATCTGTCATTTATCTATGCCATCCATCTATATTTATGTACTTTTCAAAGGCTTACATATATTGTATATATGTTTTAAAGTAGATTCTTTAATTATTTCTATACAAATGACAACTGAAAGTACTTAATAATTTTGCTTTTGATTGTATAGCTGTAGACTATAATTTGAATGGTTTAAATACATGTTCAAACCCTAAATTAACTAGTACCCACCAATTCAACAAAATATATAGATCATTACACGCTAATTGTATTTTTTTAATTTTATTATTTGTATTATTTTTCTTTTGTGATGATGCAAAGTAGTAGTGTGCAAACAAATATGCAGGTGCTATTACTAGGCTACTTCTCATCTCAGTGATGAGTAAAATTGATTCAAGGCTGTCCGTCCTTCCTTTTTGACTGTCCAATATATGCAATTCAAATTGTGTGCGCATTCAGATTATGCATTTCTCAGATAGGGAAAGGAATTATTCAGCAAGAGTACATGAACTCTGACCTACAAAATTATTTTTTTTATAGTTGAAGATGAATGTATTTGCATCCTAAGAGAAACCTTTATATTAGCATGGACACTTATTACATAGTTATTGTTTTCAAAAGAGACTATGGAAGTTAGAGGGGTTAAGAATTGTATTCTTAAGAAAATAATTAGCTATGGCATTTATTTAAAAAAGAGCTAAATCAACATGCCCACTCTTATACACAGAACCATTCATCAGAGAACAGATGGTCCCCTAAAAGTGAAACTAAACAGTTCTCAAAACATGACAATCCATTTATCTTAATGTGAACATCCTCTAGCAGATATCAAAAAACAACCGACACAGATTTATAACTTTTGGAGCATATTATACATGCACTTCAAATCCAAGAAAGAATGTTTGCATTTAATAATATGATTCATATTGGTAAATGGCACATGAAAATGTATAGTAAAACTGTGCTTAAATATTTTGATTATATTCAAAACTACATTAGTAGAAAAGATAACATTTATCATCAATATTTCTTAGTGTTATAGTTTGTTTTGTGGCAAAAATTATGTGAGATTCTTTTCTGAGTATCTCTATCTGCCTAGATATTTGAAATCTGGGTGTCTTTTGTTGGACTGAATACTTTATATATTAAATTGAATAACAAATATGTACACATTCTATTTTTTCATTTTCATTCATGCATTCATCTCTCATTTATTCAGCAAACACTTATTGGATAACTTCTATGAGTTGTACCAGGAAATGGAAATATAACAATAAACTAGTGATATCTATTTCTGTCCTTGGTGATCCAGGAGGATAAGAGGGAAAGACAGATCTGTAAACATACCATAATAATGAAGTAAAATAAGACCTTAAAATGTAGTGGGGGATAATATGTTGGAAATATTAACTAATGTTGTTTCTTGTCATATTTCTAATTCCTCCTCTCTATTTTCCATTGCCATCCTCTCTTGCACTTTTCTCATTCTATAAACTGATCTCATCCTGACTTTTGACATTTAAAGATATAGGTTCTGAAGAGATGGAAAAAGACTAAAGGCTTTGCAAATGACAAGGAGTAACCCAACAACGAAGAGTAGGGTCTAGCTAGGAAAAGAATCTCTGTATTGAGGGGAAGAGGAATTGAGCTGGAAGGGAAATGACAAGATTAGAAGGTGATGTGTTCTTGTGAATGGGTTCTCTTCTTAGTCTCTATCAGGGTTGCTGATCTACCGGAATAAGAGCAAATAGATTCTCTAAGTACATTCATGAGATTTGAGAGTCAAGGAAAACTGTACCACCATATGCCTTGTCCAGGTAGAGCCCTAAGTATATGTGCTAGCCCCTGCCAAACAATGATTATGTGTTGTGCTAAGCAAACAGGGCAGGCAGACTCATATAGAATTCCCAGTATAGTCATGATACTGTAGCAATAGTCATTCATTCATTTATTCCTTCATTCACTCATTTATTCACTTTTGCATTCATTCAATAAGTGTTCTAGAAAATCTTGGAAGTTGGGGTACATACATTGTGATAGGCATAATTCTAAAATTACCCCAGTGACCTTTAACCTTATGTAATTCTCACCCCTGCAAATGTGATTTTATCCATATAACTATGTTACATTACATGGGAAAAGGCAGATTATTTGGGTGGGTCTAAACTTAATCGCATGAAAGCTTAAAAACGGGTTTTTTTTCCAGCTGGTAGCAGAAGCAAGAGCCAGAGGTATTCTAAGCATGAGACAGATTTGACATACCTTTACTGGCCTGAAGATGGAGGGGGTAACATGGCAGGGAATGTGGGGAGCCTCTAGAATCTGAGAGCTCTGACTGCCAGTAAGGATATTGGGACTTCAATCCTATGACTACAAGGAAATAATCTGAATGAGCCTGGAAGCACATTTCTCCCAGAGTCTCCAGGTATAAGCCTGGTTTGAATGACTGATACTTTGATTTTGTAAGATCCTAAGCAAAGAATACAGCCAAGTCCACTCTGACTTTCAGACTTACAGAACTGTGAGATAATAAATGATATTGTTTTAAGACACTAAAGTTGTGGTAATTGTGGTAAATTGTTACATAGCAAAACAAATATGTATAATGTAGAGAAAAACCCCTATCACATGGAGCATAAAACCTAGTGGGAAGATACAGGTAATAAAGAAAAAAAATAGAAATTCTTATATAAAGGTAAATTATGGTAAGGGGAATCGTATGTGGAGAGGCATCCTAGAGAGGTGACTAAAGCGTACCACGTTGAGATGGCAATATTTAAGTTAAACATTTCAGGAGGTGAGAAAATTAGCCATGTAGATATACAGGGCATATGAGATCTGGGAGCGAGAAAGCATAAATTCAAAGATTCTAAACTAGATTATGCTTAAAGACTAACAAGAAGAGCAATGTGGCTGGAGCAAAGTGGATAAGGAGGAAATCAGGAGTTGAATTGGAGAAGAATTAGGGAGTTAGATCACATAGGGTTTTAGAGACCATTGTGTCAATACTGGCTTTTCCTCTGAGTAAAGCTGGAATCCAACTAGGATTTTGAAGAGAGGATTTGTCTTTCTATTCGAAGAGATCATTTCAGCTACTAAAGAAGCAACAGAATGAGTGTGATAGAAATATGGAAGGAGCAGCTATTAGGTTCAGTGGTGTCTTACATATGGGAACAAGATAAAACTCATGAGAAGCCTATATACACCTGTGGGAAATGACTGCATATGATTGTAAAGTTTTCAGAAAATATCTTTGAGGATAGATATATATTAGAATGAAAATTCTGTGGAGGAAGGTTTTGTGTTGTTTTGTTTTGGGCCTATTTTCTTAATTAGGGTATTAGTGGAGCATGCAATGTATTTCCACTATATAATTAGTTGTTGAATGAATGAAGACATATATGAATAAATCAGTGATCCCTGAAAACTCCTCACTTACCCACTTTGCCTTCCAAACTGGAAGAAGTTAGAGTGTATGACAATAGATTGAACATGTGTTTCTGCCCCATTGACATGAATATATATTTGGCTCTTTATTCATTTTTAAAGATATTCCCATTATTGTTGGGAACTGATAGAGTCTCTTGAAAATAAGGATAATGTATTGTTTATGATTATAGCCTCAGAGGTCAGCCAACTTCGATGAAACTATTTATTTAGTCTCTTGTATAATATCTTCAATTATGATGTGGAACAAATATGTGCATGAGGCCCCCTTAACACACAAAGCCTCGTTCTATGGTACACTGGAAGCAAAGGGGAAAACAAAAACAAAAGCAACCTTTGTAACTGAAGGGCTTTTGTCCTCAGTCACAGCTACAACCCAAGAGCTTGGATTGACACAAAGCATGTGCTCAAAGAATGGGGGAGATGGGGGGTGAGGAGAAATTATCAGATGAATACAAAGATCAATTCAAAAGAATCAGAAAAATCGACTTCTAGTTTTCACTCATGATCAGTTAGGACGTTGTATTTTAGTTAAGTTAAAAACTCCAGTGTTTTGTTGGTTGATTTTTTTTCAAAGATTTTATTTATTTATTTGACAGACAGAGAGCACAAGTAGGCAGAGAGGCAGGCAGAGAGAGAGGAGGAAGCAGGCTCCCCACTGAGAGGAGAGCCAGATGTGGGGCTTGATCCCAGGACCCTGAGATCATGACCTGAGCCGAAGGCAGAGGCTTTAACCCACTGAGCCACCCAGGCGCCCTGTTGGTTGATTTTTAATATTGTTCCAGGTCCAGGAAAAGAAGCAAATTGTGCCAGTCTAGTAAATAAATGAGTTTATTCCATTCAACCAGTAGGATTTGCTAATGTGTTACAGATTACTTCATTAATTTCTCTGGGTTCTTCGTGGTAATACTCTGAGTAAATATAGGTGGTTTTTTTTGTTTTTTTTTTTTTGTTTTTTTGTATGAGAGAAAAATCAAGAATGCTGGATAAAGAAGGCAATCTGAGGAATAAGCAATTCAGGGGAAAACCTATACACAAGAAGGTGATTCTTTTTTTTTTTTTTTTAAGATTTTATTTATTTATTAGACACACAGAAAGAGATCACAAGTAGGCAGAGAGGCAGGCAGAGAGAGGGGGAAGCAGGCTCCCTGCTGAGCAGAGAGCCAGATGTGGGGCTCCATCCCAGGACCCCGAGACCATGACCTGAGCTGAAGGTAGATGCTTAACCCACTGAGCCACCCAGGCGCCCCAAGAAGGTGATTCTTTAGAGAAATGTGTTGTTGAAAGGAAAGTTGGGAACTTTAATTATGTTTACTGAGTGCCTGCAGAAATATCCATCACACATTTTCTCTCTATGACCTGACCCCCATGTACCACCAACATTATACCTACTCCTAACTTTTCTTCACAGGTTACTCGCCATCTTCCTAAAAACAAATATAATTAGATCACCACTCTAATAAAAATAATAAAAATAATAAAAATGTGATGCTTCTTCCTGCCATGGCATTAAATCTAAATTCCTTACAAGGAAATATAAGATTTTTGCAGTTCAGCCTTCATTTTCAGAATCATTTGATGTCATTGCCAGTCCCTCATCATATACTCTATGCTTCAGCCACAGAAATTCTAATAATAAATCTTTGTCTTTGTACACTATGTCTCCTTTTCCTGAAATGGCCCCTGTCATTCTTCCCCTTAACAATGTCTAATTTGTCATTCAAGATCCAGCTCAGACTCACTTTCTCCAGGATACCTTTTCTTATGATTTTGAGTGAATGACCATTGTAGCTCCACAATTATGTTCCACTGGCACTATTTTAGCAGAAATTGCTAAGGGCTCCCAGTAGCCATTGTACCTTTCTTCCCTTAGGCAATACGACTCTTAAATATTTACAATGTGGCCATATGACTAGCATCTGCCCTGTGGGGTACAAAGAGAATTTCTGTGAGCAGCTTCTGGATCATGTCCTTAAAAGGGTATTACTTTATCTCTACTCTCTCTTTTCTTTCCCTTCCTGTAAATCGGAATATGGAAGGAAAACTCTAAGGAACAACAGGGCAATGAGACAGGTGGAGTCTGGGTTGTGAATTGCAGCACCTCTACACTTAACTGACTAACGGCTAGCACGCTTTGTGTGAAAGAACAAATAATCCTGCCTTGTACAGTTTAGTCTTATTTGATCTGTATAAGCACGGGGACAGAGAGAGAGAGGGTGAGAAGTAGACTTCCTGCTAAGCAGGGAGCCCTGTGTGGACATGGGTCAATTGCAAGACCCTGAGAGCGTGACCTGAGCCCAAATTGAGTCAGACATTCAACCAAACTGAGCCACCAGGTGCCCCTTTAGGATTTTCTTAATAACATTTTCTTTAGCTTACTTTAAAAATACATTGTATAATACTTATAATCTACAGAATATGTGTTAGTTTACTGTTTATGGCATCTATAAGGCTTCCAGTCAACATCAGGCTAAGATTTGGGGAAATCAACATTTATACATGGATTTTCAACTGTGTAGAAAGTGGGCATCTACTTCCTGTGCTGCTTAAGAATCAACCATACATCTGGGCTTAAAATCTTGAAATAGGAACTGAAATACTCCCAAAAAGTCAAATATTTTTTTTTCTCTGAAGCTTAATCATTTTTTTTTTTCCTGTGTGTCTTACTCTGATCTCTCTGAAGATCTACTTCATTATTTTGCCTGGTAGTTAAAAGCTTTTTCCTTCTTCACAGACATGGAAGAAGGCAACCTCTCCTCACTTCCCCAGAACATACCATTTAAATTTAAGCAAAATGTCAGAACTAGATCCTTTAACTCCTAGTTCCAAACTCATTAAAAGAGAATCTCAGTGGTTGAGCCTGGGTAAAGTCTTCAATCCTAGTCTAATCATGAAGCCAGAGATGGGGCTTTATGCTTTTTGCTTGCCTTTCTCTCTCTCTCTCTCTTTCTTTCTTTCTCCTTCCTTCCTTTCTTTCTTCCTCCTTCTCCCTTCTTTCCTTCTTTCCTTCCTTCCTTCCTTCCTTCCTTTCCAGTAAAATGAATTATGTGTTAGCATACATACTGAGAGGTGTCTGCTGCAGAAGTCATTTAGATTGCTATTAGAGAGCCTTGCCAGGATTCTACCATTTTGTTATCCCAGAGTCTAGTGCACTGCCTGATAAAATAAATGTTTGCTGAATGGAGAGTGAATGAGTGGAATGCAGAGAAAGCACACCGCTGCAGAGCAGCCAGAAATAAGTTTCATCATTTAGAGTGTAGACATAAAAACTTCTTGTGTTTTAGAAAATAAATAAAATCCAGACATGCAGAACTCAGAGTAGGTATTTTCCAGGATCAAATTTACCACTGACAGTCCTTAATAGATAACCTATAATTCACAGGCAGAATTACTCTAAAGCAATGTTATCATTGCATGCAAATCACAGTTCTCTGTGTCTGTCCTAAAATAATTTTAAAACTATAAACTATCTGCATTTTTGGTTCTGCCAGTTAAAATGTCTCTGCTCCATTGCAACAAAAAATACATGATAAAATATTTAACTACATACATACCTGATTATAGTTCATAAATAATGAATGTTATTATAATTCTACATTTTTTCCACTTCCTTTGGTCAATGGAATAAAGATCTGAAATAACTGAGATAGAAAACCTAATCACCTCATCTATAAAGTCTTCTTTTATTGCTAAAGGTAGAAAGAGATAGAGAATTCATTCTGAGATAAAGACATTCAATCTCACTCATCACACTAGGCATGTCAGAAAAATCACCTCATGGATGAATATAACAGATCGAGCATACCAGAGAATGATGGACTTGGGAGATGGAAAGTTGTAGGTTATGTTAGAGCAATCCTGGGCAGTGCAAGATAACAAAACAGTGCATCCATACGTTCTATTTACAGTGGGGATAATCATCAGAGGGTTAATCCTTTAGACATTTTGAGATTATTCTATACTTGCAGGGATATCATAGTAATATCCTGTATTTCAATTCTAGCACACAATTGTACTGGGAAAGGTGATGGAGAAACAAATAAGGCTATATCATTTATTAACACCCTGGACCATTTAATTTTTAATTTATGCAATTTCAAAATTAGATTAAGTTTCCATTCCTGTGCAAACAGTTCCTATTTATCTGTTACTAATGTTCCCCAAATATTAAGATTATACAATCTTTATACTGTCTTTGCTCTCTTTTTCTATTTTTTTTTTTTTTAGAGCTCTTTCTGAGTCACTTGACAAACGGTGCACCTCCACTCCAAAATATGTTAGTATTTGTCCAAGAAAACCAGGAAGATTCTGCTACATAACAGCAATCCTACTATCAAAACTAAAAATATTAACATTGCTATATCATTATCATTAAAATTCACACTCTATTTAGAGTCTATCAATTATTAATACTTAATGGTAACTATATATCAGTATCATCTTTTTGGGAGTTGATAGTGGGTGATTCAATATTCATAGTCTATTTAGAGTCCACCAGTTGTTCCAGTTATGTCCTCTACAACAAAAGAATCCAGCTCATAATTGCACATTTCATTTAGTTGACTCTAAAAATCATGTCTATTTATTATCCTTCACAATGGAAGAGTTCCTCAGTCTTTCCTTGCCTTTCAGGACCTTCACAGTAGTGAAGACTATGCCTTGATTCAGGTTTTCTCACAATTAGACTTAGATATAACACTGGGAAGAAATAATCCTGGAAGGGATGCTGTGATTCTCTGTGTGTTATATCAGGCACCTGCTATCTATTTGTCCTGTTACTGATGATGGTAACTTTGTTTTCTTGGTTACGATGATGTCTGCCAGGATTCTTACTCATAAAGTCATCTTTTCTGCTTTGTAATGAATCGGCACTCTGTGTGGTACACCCTGAGGCTTCGTAAATATTCTGTTACATCTCACATCCCCCCCTCTAGTTTTAGCATCCATTGATAATTCCCATTTGAAATTATTATTACCCTGATTTTTTGAATAAATTAAATTTCTTGACATTTAAAATACCATTCAAAAATATATATGCCCATTATGTGCCAAGCACTAAGGTTAAGTTCTAAGAATACTCTGTCAGGAAAGAGCTGCTGTTAAGTGTTATAGGAATGTAGGATTTATTATAAAAATATGGGATTCATCATAGGAAATAGGACTTAAACAATTGTCTTTAAAAAAGGTTCTGTGGAAATAAACATCTAGAAGAAGATAGCAGGAAGTTCAGAGAAAAAATCAGTAGCCCCTTCACCTGGAGATATAGGGCAGAGTGATTAAGTCAGAGCTTGCAAGTAAATCCAAGAAACTGAGATCCTGAAGTGGGACCATGAAGGAGGAACTTGTGGAAAACCCATAGAGACTGTTCTGGAGAATCTACTTCATTTATGTAAGTGCCTCTGTGGTTCTCAGCCATAGCCATTGATGGAACATAATCCAACACAGATATCTGGGATTGGGGTAGATGGAATACCTAGTTCTTGCTTTATGTGAACTTTAAGTTTATTGAGGAAGATAGGTATTGAAGAATTAATGACAGACAAAATTGGAGCTCTAAGAAGTACTAGACAGAGTTATATAGCACTATGAGTTAAAGAGATTAATAATTTGGCCTTCCCAAGGTAATGCTACTTGAGTGATGATTTGATAAAAATGAAGTCTCCCTCCTGAAATTTCTTCTCTAATATGAGCTTGTCTATCCCTAATCAAGAGGTAAAGTCTATTTCCCTTTCCTTCAGTTTGGGCTGGCCTTCATGAATCCCTGTAATAAGTAGAAAGAGGTATAATTTACCATGCATGGCTCCCAAGCCTAGGTGGAAATAAGCCATAGATCTTCTTCCTTGCTCTCTTGAAATGTTTGCTGTCTAGCGGCTTCCTCTCAGAAGCCAAGCTGTTGTGTATAGTTGATTTGGTTGACAACCACTACTGAACTCAGGCTTCATGTTATCTCAGCTCAGGCGAGGAGGGAAACTATATTGGTTATGTATCATCCTGCTCTAGTTGGTTTAGCCCCTAGGCACTTCAGGTCACCCCCAGTCACCTGAATCACCTCTCCTTTTCCACCATTTGAGTCTTCCAAGCAATGGCTCCAGACATCTTTGAGCAGAGGAAAGCCACCCTTATTGGGTCCCCAACTAAATTTCTGACCCATGTATTTTATAAACATCACAGAATCACAAAATTGTTCTTGTTTTATGCCATGAAGCTTCGGAGTGTTCAATTATACAGCCATAGTAACTGAAATAATCAGTTATGAGATGATTTCCCCAGCCCAGTTGAAAATGTATTTTATCTTCTACTTGGTTAACATTAGTGAGATAAAAAGAAGCTAGGGTTCCTGAGGTATTTGTAGGTAAAAAGTGAGTGATAGTTTGAGCATGATGGGTGGTAGATCAGATGAAAAGTTAGTGATAGTTTGAGGGATGATAGTGTAAAGCAGATGAAAATATCAAGTTTCCTGATTTTTCCAGCTCAATGGATGATGTCATCTTTTAATGAGGTGCCATTTATGAATGTCTAGTAGTCTTTCCCTTTCTGGGACATGGAAGACTGCCCTCCAATCTCCTAATAGTTAAGTGATACCACTTGCCTAATTCTTGTCAATAAGTTGTGAATAATAACTAACTGTGATTAAGGTAATGAAAATCCTCTCCATGTGTTTCCCATTGTTTTCTTCGTTGAAGATGAGAAAAGATGGCACCCTGAATTACTGAGTCATGGCATGAATGACAACAGCCCTGAAGAGTTACCCGACATAAAGAGGACTTCATGTAAATAAGAGAGCAATTTTATGCATTAAGCCACTGAGTCTTTGAGGTTGTTTATCACCACACATTAGTCTTATTTGTCCTGATTTGTTACAGGGGGGATACTGAAGAATGACTTTGCCATAAGAAGGTGGTCAGAATCATGGTTTTTTTGTTTTACTTTTTTTTTAATTAAATGAAGTTGTATCCATTTTTAAAAGATTTTTTTTTCTTTATTTGACAGAGAGAGAGAGAGAGAGAGAGAAAGAAAGAACAAGCGAGCACAAGTAGGGGGAGTAGGAGAGGGAGATACAGACTTCCTGCTGAGCAGGTAGCCTGACCTGGGCAGGGCTGAATCCCAGGACCCTGTGATCATGACTTGAGCTGAAGGTAGCAGATGTTTAACAGACTGAGTTATCCAGGAGCCCCTAAGCTGTATCAGTTTTAAGACCATTTACAAATTATTCAGCAGCTATTTACTTTGGGGTCTTATTCACATATTTCTTTTACAATATTTATATTAAAATAGTTTTACAGAGTCAAAATATATTTCAGGCACTATCTAGGGGACATGGGAGATGGAATAGCCATAGATATAGATACACATATATTAACCTGAACAAACGTAAAATTTAGTAGTGATTTTACTACATGAGTATACTAACAATAATATAAAGTGGAAAATGTATTACAAAAATTGTTGGAATATAATGTTATGACTGTTCCAAGAAGCCTAGATGTTCCAGGAGTGTAATTATCTTAAAAAATATACACAGATTACTACATCCCATCTGGAACAATAGGAGAAGAATTGGACACAAGGAGGATCTTTGATGCAGAGTTACAACATGAACATGGAGCAGGATGCATGCATAATCCGCAGGTGAGCAAAAGTAATGAACTTGGGCTCAAACTCAGGGCAGATTACAAAGGACATAAAGGTAGAGACACGGACTGAGATTTTATTTTGTTAGGCAAGGGGAAAACTATGGATATATCTGAGCAAGGGAATTATAAAGATAGTATTTGAGGGAAAGGCCTGAAAAAAATTATATTAGAGGAGTATTGAAAGCAAGAAACATTGAGACCATGAAGAGAGTAGAAAGAATGTGTGTGAAGAAACACAAGACATTGGCAAACATTTTAAATGGAATCTAGTTAGATAACAATAAAAGTATTTTATATTGACATGTATAAATCCTTACTATGTATCACCAATTATTATTCTAGGTGACCCTATACCAATCTCCCTCCATTGCTCCTCTATCCTTCTGTCCTTCTATTATTGTATCTACTTATTGGTCCATCATCTAGCTTTTTGTCTATCTGTCTATGTAAACTTATTTATTTCTCATAATTACCTTAGAGATGAATTTTATGCACTGTACAAGAAAGAAGGAAAGATCATTAGATAACTAAAAACTTAAGCTTGGATGAAGGAAACAACTCTGACTTATAAACATAAAAAGAGCACAAAATGAGACATTTGTAAGGAAAATATGCTCCATCTAGTTTTTGACATATTTTCTTTGAAGATCAACTTCAAATATATACATCAGTAATGCACACAAATCTCTAACTTTTAAAATCCCAGATTTTCATTTTTATTAGATATAAGATTGATGACAAGTTGCACAATTAAATGGTTGAATCATTAAACTTTTGCTACATCACAATGAACTCCAAAATAGTGGCTTAAAGATAGAAACACCTGTTATTCCTCATTGTTCTCTTAGTTTGTTGGGCTAAACACGCTGAATGGCTTTATTTGCATGTCTGCATATAGTATGATTAGGATAGCTTGGCCACCTTGGATGGCGGGTTCCTCTCTCACTGTCATCTCCCACATTGCAGGAGGCTACCTTGGCTTGCTCACATGGTGGCATAAGGGAGTAGCAAAAGTTGTTGAACTCTACCTTACAAGCACTCTTCAAGCCTCTGCATGAGTTACGCTGATACTGTTTCATTGGTCATAGTAAGTGAATTAGCCAAATTCAGAACCAAGAAGTATGAAACAGACTCTCCATCTCAATGGGGGAGGCATCATACAAACATTGCAATAGGTCATACATACAGTGAGGCAGAAAAAAAAATTTATAGTAGTGGTAAATACAGTAGTGGTAACTACTACATTTTCCGCAGATGGTGTTAACACTTCCAACATTAAGAATATAAATTTATAATCATAAGTGTTATGTTTTAATATGTAAGTGTGGCATATTAAAGTAACGATGGCCTATGATTCTTACCGTATTTTACATAAGCATGCATTTTCCTCTAATCCATTGCCTTCTTCTGTTGTCTGATTAGGCTAACATTGTTCAACTGTAGCAGAAAAGTAAGAGACCAGAATGTTTCCAGTAATCCCTCCATCCCCATCCTGTTCTGTGTTCTGGTGATAAAGTTAATAGGTCTAAAGGGTTGAATTACATGAGGTACATGTTCTAGTCTCTTCCCACATCATAGAGTATATTATTCTGATAGGAACAATCTGGTTATTTGTCTTCATTTCCATCTTATAAAAAGATAAGTTAATATACAACATAACTGAAAATAACTGTAATACAGAAAGTTGATGGAGTCATTCTATGCAGAAAATTCACTTTTGTTAATTGTCCTAGGAGTCTAGATACTATTTCTGAACTGTTTCTATTTTTTTTTTAAATGTTGCCACTCTGTTGACTAAGATACTTGTCACAGAAGATGGTTCCAGTTGGGGATTTGCATGCTTTTATCTTCAGAGTGTTACAAAGTGTGTCTTGTTATTGAAACCAGCATGGTGTATGGGAAAGGTCTAGGGTTCAGATGAGTTAAATTATAATTCCAGTATAATCATGTGACTTGGAACAAATCAGTTAAAGTCTGTAGATCTTAGTTTGTATTTCATAGAATAAAGATATTTAAAAATAGATAAAATAAAATTAGCAACTGGCTTTTCTATACCATAAAGGCATAAGATATTGTAAAGCTTTGAAAACTTCAAACTATCACATCAGTGTAAAGAATTGATTTCTTTTTTTTTTAATATTTTATTTATTTATTTGACATACAGAGATCACAGGTAGGCAGAGAGGCAGGCAGAGAGAGAGGAGGAAGCAGACTCCCTGCTGAGTGGAGAGCCCGATGAGGGGCTCGATCCTAGGATAGTGGGATCATGACCTGAGCCGAAGGCAGAGGCTTTAACACACTGAGCCACCCAGGTGCCCCAAGAATTGATTTCTTTAGGGCTATCTGGTGTTTTATATGATAGTAACAAAAATGTTGACCTATCTCTTCCCAAACCCATCATTATTAAAATGATAGAAAATAAACAATTTTGAATTTGACTAAAATAAAATTAAATATACTTACTGACAAGCCAAATCTTTTTGCACTGAATCAACAAATCCCTTAATGTTTTAATAAAGAATAAAGCTTTTTGAGTGACACAATACCACAGAATTTTTAAATATGAGAATGAAAAGAAGGTACTACAGACCATCAAAACATTGTGATGATAATTCTGAATTCAAGATGAAGTGGCTTTTTATGCATTAATAACTTTTATGAAATTTTAAAATGCCAAACCTCAATGAATAGAAAAAAAGTCAACTAAGCATGTTGCAAATTTTTTTTGTAGTATTCTCTTTGTGCCACAGTACAATTAAATATCTAGGCTTCAAAATTACATTTTTCTTTTTTTCTGTTAAGATGCTTTAACAAACCAGTTTTAAACCTTGATAGTATTCTTCAGTTAGTGTTGAACACAGTTGTGAATTATATTACCAAGTTCATAATTAAAAGCACCTATGTAATGTCTTTTTGAGAAATGAAATGCAAGTTTTATATGACCCTGTGACTGGGCATAAGAAACAGAAAATTCTCCTATTTTGTGAAATTCTATCAGAAAATATTTAAAGGAATTGGTATTTTCCTGGAGGTTGAAAAGCTAATAGTGTTTCACCAGGGAAGAAGAAGGAATGGCATTCTAAACATCAAGGGATAAGACCACATGGGTCATTTCAAAAAGCGTGAGCATTCTGCCTTAGTCCAAGCATTCTGTAAGGTTGGAATTTGCTGAAAAGTCAACCCCATCTCTGCATTCTCCAATCCCCTCCTCCCAGTTCATGCTCAATGTTGTAACCTATCCACTTCCTAAAACCATGATCTGGCTATTTCCTTGCTCTGCATTTGTATTTGATGCCTCCTCACTCAAATTCTTTTATTTATTTATTTATTGATATTAGCGTCTTAATCCTTCACAAAGCCACCTTAGTTGCCTTTCTGATTTGCCCTCATTCTAGAAGGAGTTGTGAACATTTTAAATGAAACATGACCTGGACTTCTAGATTATCCTCCAGCCTGTTGCTATATTCAGAATCCTTAATTTTTCCTCAGCCACAATTCCATTGTCAGATCTTTGAGACTTCCTGCAGCCATCTCAGCCTGCTCAGGATTCTGATCTTGATTCTAAATACTTGACTTTGTCCACAGACTTCAGTCTTATTGACCCCTAACCTCAATAACAGATCTTTTATCCCTTATTTTAAAAAGGTCTAAATTGTATTAACATTGAATTAGATTTCCATTTCATGACAGCATGAAGAAGTAAGTGCCTTAAAGCAACATGCATTTAACTCATAGTTTCTGTGGGACAGTGAGTTTGGGCATGGCTTAGTTGGGTCTTCTCTAAGGCTACAATCAACATTTTGGACAAAGATAGATTGTCATCTGGAGACTTGATTGGAAAAGGGTCTGTTCTGAGGTTCACTCAGATTTACTGATAGGATGCATTTCTTTGCAGTTGTAGGTCTCATGGTAGCTTGCTTCCTCATAGCCAGCGAGGTAAAGAGAGATACTCCAGAGCTGTATGCTGGCAAAATGGGAGTCTTTTATAACATAACACAATCAGAGGAATAACGTCATATCTCCTTTGCCATATTCTATTAGTTAGCAGTCACAGGTCCTATAGTCACTCAGTGAGGTGATTAAAAGGAATATGAATATCAAAAGGCAGAAATCATGGAGGCAACTTATGGTCTCTCTGCTACACATGTGCATCTGGTTTTCCATCATGTAAATAAAATTCACACACACACACACAAACACATACACAAAATCTTAAGGGAATTAATTTTTTTTCTATTATTTATTTGAGAGAGAGCAAGAGAGAGAACATGAACAGAGAGGGCAGGGACCAAGGGAGAGGGAGAAGCAGATTCCCCACTGAGCAGGGAGACTGACATGGGACTTGATCCCAGGACCCTGGCATTATGACCTAAACTGGAGGCAGATACTTAACCAAATGAGCCACCCAGGCGCCCCAGGCAATTTTAAAATTTAAAAAATTCGGATATATAAAGTACTACAAGTGCATAAATCCTACAAACACAATATTTAATTATTCTGTACAATTATTCAATTTTTTGAAGATTTGGGGTTTTTAATTTTTTTTTTTCAGTCAGCGTTCTCTGTCTTCAATCGGATCCTCTCACTACTCTCTCATTCTCTCTCCACACACACGTTATTTCACAAGAACTGTCTTGAAAATACAGTGCATGTGTGTATTTCAAATAGTTTTAAATTGGCCGTTTGTACAGAATATCATCAAGTGACCACAGAAGCAAAAGCAATTCTACTTTTTTTTTTTTTTAAGATTTTATTTATTTGCCAGAGAGAGAGCACAAGCAGCGGGAGTATCAGGGAGAGGGAGAGATAGAAGCAGATTCCCCACTGAGCAGGAAACTTGATGTGGGACTTGATCCTAGGACCCTGGGATCATGACCTGAGCCAAAGGCAGATGCTTAACTGACTGAGCCACCCAGGGATCCCAGCAATTCTAGTCTTAAAGAAAAGTACTTTAATCAAGATTTATAGGGGATTTTAAGATACCATATACTGAAAGATAATTTTGAATTTCAGAGTTATAAAAACATTTAAGAAATATGGTGCTTGGGTTCTGTGAAATGCAGTAATATCTGCAAATGTTGTATGAGGTAACATTAGATTTTATTATCCACACAGAAAAAGAAAGCAGATTTTTAAGTTAAGCAAGTTATTCAATACCATACAATGCTTAAATGGCAGAGGAAGAATTTAAACCCCAATCTAACCACAAACTAAATGTCTTTAGAACATGCAAATTGGACTCATGGCATGTTATATAATGTGTTATACAAAATCATTTTCTGTACCACAGAAAAAGTGCTGAACAAAACGAGACACAGATCAAAATAATCTTTCTTAAGTTCAACATTGATTTGACTAAAAGGAGCTTGCTTTACAAAGGGGACCATGACCATTTTCTAACTACATGCCCGAATGATCAAAGACTGTCTTGTAAAACCCCTCTCTTTCTCCCATGTACACATCCCAGGTAAGTAGGCATTACCCTCAAGGACTTTCAAAACCACAGTTTCCTTGTGTGCTCGTAATTAATGAAATCATAAACTGTGTTTCAGTTCTAATAGGATAAAGTCAGACTACTTTGAAAACTAGACCTTACTTGACCCTGGAAACAATGCTTTCTCGATTTGTGTTTGCAGTAAGTCTTTCCCAGGTGTAAAAGTGGAAGGATGTATCTCTTACTCAAACTTGTTGAATCCCACACCCAGGGAGAAAAGACTAAACAATGCTTGTGGGTTTGTTTGTTTGTTTGTTTTTCTGTCCTTCTCTGGACCTATCCTAGCTCCCTCCATTGGATGATTTTCTTGCCTATCTGCATCCTCTTCATTATGGCTTTGTCCCTGTTGTGAGGCTGCTTTCAATGCTGTCCTAAGACGCAATGTGACATTTATCCTTCTGGATCCACTGAGAGGGTTCCAAAAGCGTCCCCGTTCTTTCACCAATGATCACATAAAGATGTAGCCTCATAGGATAGAAGTTTTATCCATTACTCTATAATCGAAATCTCCTGAAGGAACTATCTGGAAAAAGCAAGAGAAGTAAGGTTGTAATTATCTCTTAAACCTAGGGTTTAAGTGGAGCCCATTCTGTTCTGTTCCAGCTAAAATAATGGTGCCTAATACCTTAAGAGGAATGACCTGTATTCTTTAGAGCAGTCAGTACTTTTGGATAGGGAGCATTGCTCCACCAATATTCATCTTAATGATGAACTTCATACCATTGTAACTCCATCACTTCCTCTGCTCCAGGAAGGTAGGCACACAACTTCCCCAATGGAAATGTGATGGCAAAGGAGATTTCATTTGATAACTATATTTGTTTAATTCTACACTATCAACAATCATTATCTACTCTTTAACAGTATGCTTTTATCTGGGAAAATAAAATTGTCTTTAAGAGAAAATAAATATGGTAATGATTATCCCACTCAAGTATTGCCAGTTATAGTAGTCTTAACTGGCTACATGGTTATCAATAGCTTCATTTGTTTTGAGATATATGTATGTATTTGGTAAGTGTCTATATTCTATACTTCCCCAAGCCCAGAAATTGCATTTTAATAATGAATTACTATGTGAAAATTATATATACAGTGTGGTTTAATTTGGAACTAATGTGTACTTGAGTGTATTCAGAATATTCAATGTTAAGTGTCATTGCATTTAGCAATCAGAATGTTTCAAAGGTGCATGGTTACTGCTAGTTTTGAACAGCCATGCGCCGGAGTCACTAAAGTGCTTATACATAATAGCTAAGATTTAACCTAAAAATGGTGTTGATGTAGTAAAAACAGTACTATTTAAAATAAGGATCTTGGCCTACAGTATGTTTAGGTCAAAGTTGAATGAAGAGCATGAATCATATTATTTATTTTGTAAACTAGCTGCAGGCTTTTATTAGTTTCTAAATAATTTACTTCTACATTTCATATTTAAGCAACATTGCTGAGATATTTCCTTCTTGTGACTAAGAGCCAGGTATGTTCATTGTGACTAAGAGCAGGATGTTCATTAATGTTTGTTTATTTTTTTTAATAAACAAAAGTGTGCTGAAATAGTTCAAACAATATTTTGCTGAATGCTATTAGGAATTTTAAATAACTAATTAGTTCCAGTATGCAAATTAAGTGAAACCTAATTAAATAAATATCAGATCTATGGATCAACCTATTAACCAAATGTTCTTGCTTTATATCAGTCTTGTACATCCTGTGCTTACGGAGAAAACCGTTTAAACAAACAAGTGATAAAAGAATAACTGTAAAATAAGTAACTCCCTTGAGTACTAAGTAATGAAACAAAACAATTTTGCCACCTTGGAAGTGCACTTAACACTTTTCTTCAATTCTTGGGAGGAGAAGTTCTTTCTTAAGTAGATGAATTCCAAGTAAGTGTACGGAATGTTTATGGAGGTGGAGTATCTTTAATTTATTGCTTTATGAAGTCGGTTATATATACTATAACAAAATAAATGGTCATTCAAATGCCATAAGAAAAAAAATGGTGCATACTTGTGAAGATTTTCTCCAAATATAGAAATTCAAAATGAGGAAGACATAAAATATAAAAGTATTTATGGTAATTATAAAATCTTATCTCAGCTACTAAAGATATCTTAACTAGCTAGATTCCATTGATCTACTGTAAAGCTTTGTCAACTAAAGCTTTTTTTTTTCTTCTTAAATTGATTCTCCATTTTGTCTTCTCATTTTCTCAACAGTGCACAGCAGGAATCACTGTCTACAGACAGAAAACAGGATCTAGCTGTAGGCATACATATAAAACAAAGAGGCCCCGATTAGAGAAAAAAACACAAACTGCTGTAACTATTTGATCTTAAAATTATTGATCTTGTCAATCAGTTGCAGACAGAGTCTCATTTAATATGTAATAACCGTTAACGTTACAGTTGCATTGCTGACCATTTTTAAAGTCCAAGAAATATACAAAATAATGTGATATAATGCTAATTTCACTTTGACTACCTATAGTATATCACTACACATTTTATTCCACAAACTTAAAATCAGTCAAGAATCCTTGGGATTTAGAAAATCCAGGCATCTGTCTAGAGCTTAGCCCCATGTAGTTCAAGAGAGTGAAGGCCCAATGTGAGTGTCGATCTTGTCTACCTTATTTTCTCTATATAAAAGGGAAACCATTAGAAATGAAGAAAACAGAAGAAAGAGAGCAAAGGTGTTGGGCTGAGTTGTAAATAGAATTTGGTTTGTGACAATGCCTAATATTAGTTAAATTGAAGAAGAGGAAACACAATGGCATCTGCCTAGAAACACACAACTTTCGTTTCAAAGTGTGTAACTGGCAGATTCTAAGCAAGAATGTTGATTTGCACCACTTTTTGCTTCTTCCCACCCCCAGACCAGCTCTGGACAATTTCTAGTGCATCTCTAACAATGCAACTTTTTGCTTTGACATATATCCATCCATATCACCCAGTTCATCAAAAAAGTGACACCGTACTTGGGTTTTGCTTTGCCAGTCTCCCCTTCATTCAGCATAAGATCTTTGCCATTTCTTTCCTAATAAGGTGGGCAACACCTTTGAACTTAACTATCACTTAAAATACAAAGTGGTTCTCACCCAGTAAGTAGAGGAATATATATGCTCACCACATACAGGCAGAACAACTATGAGGTCCTCAGTCGATGTCCTTTCCATCCCACTTGGATCTGCAGTCCTGAGCCTGATTAACCTCAGAACATGTGCGGTAATTGCAACTAACATTACATCAGATTTCTTTGAATTTTCATCAAAAAGAACCAAATTACTTATTCCAGGAGTTCCTATCATTCTCTTTGAATTCCTTAATCCCCAAATAAATTTCTTATATAAATCTCTTCTTTAATTCCAGTAAAGGTAATGCCAATCAGATGAGTGTTGAAGTAGATAGATTTGGAAATCACCAATACTCTATAAGGACATGCTTAATTATATATTTTTAGCTGTTGAAATCATGAACAATTGTTTGTGATTTACCATAGAAAATATCACCCTTCCTATTTTGTGTCTGAGAAAAACTGAGCCTTAGGAAAACTGTGATTTAAACAAGGAAGTTATACAGCAGCAAAGCAGAAAATCCGATATCTTTTTACTTCTACTCAGGGATTATTTCTACTAAATCAGAATGCCTTCCCATCTGTAGCATAACTATGAGTAACAACAATTAAATGCTTTAATTTTAATAACGGTACAATTTATGTGATCCAGAGAAAACAAAAAAAAAAAGCACTTTTAAAGTGCTCTAAAGTAAATGAACAGATTTCTAAAATGCCATTGAAAAAATGGCATACACACTCACACACACACACACTCACACACACACACACACACACACACACAC